>CM069161.1:5342371-5527371 GCA_035221665.1 Okamejei kenojei
TCTGTGGAATTCTCTGCCTCAGAGGGCGGTGGAGGCAGGTTCTCTGGATGCTTTCAAGAGAGAGCTAGATGGGGCTCTTAAAAATAGTCATGATCACATTGAATGGTGGTGCTGGCTCGAAGGGCCGAATGGCCTACTCCTGCACCTATTGTCTATTGTCTAGATCGGGCTTTGGTTGTGGCTGCTTCTCTTTCCATTATGGAGAGGAGGAACGGGCGACATTTCAGGTCGAGACACTTCTTTCGAAACACTGTAGATGTTTAGTTGAGTTTATTGTCTCGTACCAAGGTGCGGTGAAAAGCTTGTGTTGCTTGCTAGCCATTCAGCGGAAAGACAATACATGATTACAATCGAGCCAATCAATACAATCGAGATGCTTTAGTCTTGAACAAAACACAAGGTTTTTTGGAATAACTCAGCGGGGCAGGTTAAGGAACAATGGGACCTCTTGATCAGCATGGCCAATTTGGGCCGAAGGGCCTGTTTCTGTGCTGACTGTGACTTCCTTGGTGTGAATAGCTGCCCTGGACCCGCACCTTCTTTGCCTCAAAGTTGGCGAGCAATTGACTCTGTTATTTTTATCCTGACTTCACGTTATCTTAGCCTGTCCATTAGCTGCTCGAGGCACCTTTCCAAGAGCCAATAGAAAAAAAACCTGACAGGTTACATCGACTGTGTTGCCATTATCTTTACTTTAAGCTGCCTCTCCGTGGAACTCAAGGAGTTTATCACACAAAATGTTCCTTTCTGAAATACATTCAGATTGCTTTTTGCTAAACTTTTCATTTCTAAGTGTGCTTCTATTTTCTCCTTTGATAGAAATATCATATTTCTTATCTTCCACTGTTATGATAATCGGTCCAATGCTACATTATTTCTAATGAGTGCAAGATTCTGTCTTTCCCGTTTCCCTTTTTATCTTTTCCAAATATGTTATACCCAGCAACCTTTCATTTCTAATTTGTCTGGGGCAAGTCATATTGACCCTACTGTGTCTGGTTCTTCCTAAATCATGTCTCATTATGGACATTGATTGCATTGCTCTCCAAACTGTTTATTTTTCTTCATCTCAAGGTTACCCAAATGTTGAGACTTCTGTTCTGTAACTCTCTTTGCTGCCTGGTCATCATTGTCCTTCTTAAGTTCTAGGAGCAGAATTAGGCCATTCGGCCCATCAACTCGCTCCGCCACTCAATCATGGCTGATCAGTCTTTCCCTCTCAACCCCATTCTCCTACCTTCTCCCCACAACCCCAGATACCCTTACTAATCAATAATCTGTCAATCTCCGCCTTAACAATATCCTTTGGCTTTGTGGCAATGAATTCCACAGATTCACCACCCTCTGACTAAAGACATTCCTCGTCATCTCCTTTCTAAAGTTACATCGTTGTATTCCTTGCGTTCTTTCTCATGTTATTCTTTGGCTCGCTGCCCTTGTCTAGACACAAAGGTAGAGCAGCCCTCATGAGTTGGGTCAAAAATGTAGGTTGGGGCAATCATAAATGCTGCATAAGGCAGGGATGTGTAGATTGAGAGGACTTAATTTCTCTGCCATGTAAATTCAAGCATGGTTTCCCCAAAACCATGATCATCGGGAAAATATTTTATGGAAAGCCTCTTCTTCAGCCATTCAAGCTAGTATCATTCAATCATTTCCAATTTCATTATCTCCAATGCCAGCATTTTTAGAGTCGTGGAGTGATACAGTGTGGAAACAGGCCCTTTGGCTCAACACCGGCCCAGCATCGGCCAACATGTCCCAGCTAGACTAGTCCCACCTGCCTGTGCTTGGTCCATATCCCTCCAAACCTGTCCTATCCATGTACCTGTCTAACTGTTTCTTAAACGTTGGGATAGTCCCAGCCTCAACTACCTCATCTGACAGCTTGTTCCCTACATCTATTTTTGTGGCATTTTAGTTTGAGTATCATTGATGCCAATTCAATCAAGGAGGGTTGATAGTTTTTGTCAGCCGAGGGTATCTTGCAAAGTAAAGCTGGATAGATTGTTTCGGATAGAGTAGAGAGATGATCTGAGTGAATGGCACAACAGGTTGGGGTTACTGTACCTTCTCCTGTAAATCTACAGCAAAATAAGCAAATAAATAGACACAAATTGGCAGAAATATCCTTGTGGTGTACGTAACATTAAGCAAATGAAACACCAGGCGGAACAGGTGCTGTCTGTGAGGAGTTTGTACGTTCTCCCCGTTACCTGCGTGGCTTTTCTCTGCGAGCTCCGGTTTCCTCCCACACCCCCAAGACGTACCGGTTTGTAGGTTAATTGGCCTCTGCAAAATTGTAACAATTGTTCCTAGTGTGAGTGGGATGGTGTTGGTGTGTGGGCATCACTGGTCGGCACGGGCTCGGTGGGCCGAAGGGCCTGTTTCCGCGCTGAATCTCCAAACGGAACTGAACTAACTTGTCCGCAACATAGAGGATTGCTTCTTTGCATTCCATGCTGGTCTAATTGCCGTCACCCCAAGCTGGTGCTTTTGACAGCCAATAATCTGAGCAATGGGCCCAGAATCCCACAGCGCATGCATTTTTAATGCACAGGATGAACGTAGCTGTCAAGTGGTTAAACGTTGCGGTGAGAGGAAGACTGTGTTGCCCCAGCCAGCAGCTGACATCCAGCGTTCACGCTTCAGGCGTTGCAGGTGCTGGGATTGAACTCACCACCCTCTGTCAAGGAGGCAGCATCTGCTGTGCGGGAGTGAATCCGAACTGACTTTCCGGAAGAAAGGTCTCTACCCGAAACATTGCCTATTTCCTTCGCTCCATAGATGCTGCCTCACCCGCTGAGTTTCTCCAGCATTCTTGTCTAGCTAGACTAGAGAGATCCTTACACCAATATCGCACATTCAGTTTAAATAATCAGTGTTGGTTGAGCTGTGGTTCAGATTTCTTATCGTCACGTGTACTGAGGTAGTTGCAGAAGCAGTTGGACAGGTTCATGGATAGGACAGGCTAGGAGGGATATGGGCCAAACGCTGGCAGGTGGGACTAGTGTCGATGTGACATGTTGGCCTATGTGGGCAAGTTAGGCCGAAAGGCCTGAATCCACACTGTATCACTCTATGACTATAACTTCTTTTAAATCTCCTACAATTTGGTAGATACAGCTTCATCCAAACGAAATCCTCCAACAATTTGGCCCTTCATGTTACTCTCACAGTCTAGGTTACACATTGGTCTCAGCACCAAGTTCTTCTGACTCAAAGCACGGACGTTTTGCGTGAACCAAGCTAACACTTCCCAGTTTTAATCACTCCATTATACTTTTTTTCATTTCTAACTAATCAGTCAATAATTATGGATTAAGTGGAGCTCAGAACTGTTTAATAGATATCTATATAGTTTATGAATGAGATAAAATAGTATAGTGAATATGGCCAAATCCTCCTCAACCCTGCCTTTATATTACAAATGATGGCAAGCTCTTCCGAGTTATTTCCTCCCCCCTGGAGTAGTCTTCATTTAATGAATTTAAACTAATGGCCCTGTAAAAAAAAGGTCATATTCATTACTGTAACACTAAAGCTCAAAGCGGCCACATTCACAGACAATTTCAGTGTCTTCAGGCCGACAAAAAACGCAGAATGTGTAGCACGAGCAAGCAGCTGTGCGCAGGTAAGTGTAGTTAATCAAATTCTCCCCTGGCGCCAGTAATGTTTGCTGGAGGTCATGGGTTATGAATAAGGCCATTCCCTTTTGGGTTTTGGCAGCAACACATAACTATTTACACAAATGCCTTTTGTGAACACAGCCCCCCACCCGGCCAGTCACATCGCTGAGTACAGTATTCATTTCCTCACTCAATCGACAAGACTAAATTGAAAGGGTAGAAATGTAAAAGCATGTGTGGAATGTTAAACCATCTGGGTCACATATATATAAGAAATATTGGAAACCCTTTCAAGAGATCAGGGAGAATAAGGTAAGGATCAGACATTTGCTTTTCATTGCTTCAACCTTAAATCTGCGGGAATAAAAGGATATTTGCGGGTTTTTGGGATGATTAGTCGAGGGCTGCAGCGTGAAAGAAGCGGGTCAGACATTCCGCACGATATGAACCAGGGTTCCCATAATGACCTACTTGTGGATCTCGATTTCTTTCAAGTGCTTCATAAACCTAATGCTGAAATATTTGCTTCGAAACTCATGATCCATTCTGACGGGCAGCCATTGAAGGAGTTTTGCCCTTCAGCCTCGGAATTTCAGATCCTTAAAGTAATGACCGGACGTTTTTAGGCTGGAGTATCAACATCCACAACATCTGGGTGTCCACAACATGGTAGTGAAGCCAAATGATTTCCATTTAAGACTCTGCAGTGATTTTCAATATGCTTATTAAGATGGTTCCTCAGTTGTAGCTACAGGTGTTGCATTTGATCCAATAGATCCAATGGATCCAAGAACATTGGGAGGAGCTACAGTGTTACAGTAATGAATATGATCCAACTTCTCCTGAAGCTAACAGCTTTCATTGGCAAGGCCACCAGCATAATCAAGGACCACTCCCTCTTCTCCCCTCTCCCATCAGACAGGAGATACAGAAGTTTGATAAACGCACACCTCCAGGTTTAGGATCAGTTTCCTCCCAGCTGTTATCTGGCAACTGAACCGTCCTCCCATCAGCTAAATTGCGGTCTTGACCTCCCATCAAGTAGCCCGACTCCATCCTATACCCCCCGATCCAATCCGTCCCGACTGAGATTGAGGAAGAGACCACCACTAGTGGGGTGTTGGTGTGTAGGGCCAGTGCTTGTGCTGTACACAGAGTACTGGGGCAGTGAGGGTTGTGGCCATGGAGACATTGTATAACTTTTGTGATATTTGAACAAGTATCTAGTCAGGTCATGCATCATATTCTATTCTCCTCCTCTGACCTACGATATCCCTGCCTCAAGGTATTTGATGACTCAGTTCATGTTTCATACATCTCCGGCTATGTAGCTCACTGTCAGTTCAACACTGGAACTTCAGCCTAGGTTTTGGACTCGGGTCGTAGGTTCATAAGTGATAGGAACAGATATAGTCCATTCAGCCCATCAAGTCTACTCCATTATTCAATCATGGCTGATCTATCTTTCCCTCTCAACCCCATTTTCCTGCCTTCTCCCCATAACCCCTGACACTTGTACTAAGCAAGAATCTATCTATCTCTGCCTTAAAAATATCCATTCACTTGGAATTCTACAGATTCACAACCCTCTGACCAAATAAATTTCTCCTCATTTCCTTCCTAAAGGAACGTCCTTTAATTCTGAGGCTATTTCACTATTCGGAAAGATTCAATGAGGAGTCCCCTCATCCTTCTAAACTGCCGTGAGTGGAGCCCCAGTGCCGTCAAATGCTCGTCATATGTTAACCCACTCATGCCTGGGAACATTCTCATAAATCTTCTCTGGCTCCTCCCCAATGTCAGCACATCCTTCCCCAGACATGGGTCCCAAAATTGCTGACAATTCTCCAAATGCGGTCCGACCAGAGCCTTACTGAGCCTCAGCATTACATCTCTGTTTTTGTATTCTAGTCCTCCTGCTGGTCCTGGAGTAGGGCTCATGTCACAGCCGATGCAACCATGAACGACAGCACTGCACACTGAGACAGGATGTACGCACACACACACAGCAATGAAACAACTTCACCGGCAAGAGGCCAGAGAAAGTTAAATAAATAAAAACCCACCCTTTCCTGTCGGATCGGCGCAGCAGTTTCAGACGCTCAATGGAGCCATGTGTGGTGACATGACTGATGCAATAATTACACCCAGGTGCAGGGACTGCATGGGTGGTGGAGCAACGATGCATGGGAGAACCACAGGCACCAACCACACTCGCCATCGCAGCTGGGAAAAGCAGTCATGCAAAATGCAAAATGCAATCTGGATTTTGACTGCCTGTAAATATCATCCCAAATGTTGCAGTCTGGCCTTCATTTTGCATTGTGGTAATTGAATCCCATGAGATGTTTAAATTGCAGCTCAGAGCTCTCCGCTGGTGCAAGTTCTCAACCCCCCCCCCCCCACACAGTGCTCTATCTCCATCCCTGGCACTTTATAAATGTTCCAATACCTTTGATTGCAATCTCATTCTGTTGTTAGAAAGTTTTGAATGTTTACTAGAAAGTAGACAACACCTTTGTTGGTGGCACGGAAGGCATTACAATGGGGAAGCTCACAGCGACAGAGACCCAGGTTTTATCCTGACCTCGGGTTCTGTCTGTGTGGACCCTGTGACCGCGTGGGTTGTCTCCAGATGCTCTTGGTTTCCTCCCACATCCCAAAGACTTGCTGGTGTGGGACTGATGTTTCCATCCTGTGCCTCTAAACTAAACTAAACACCTTTTGTTTACCAGAAGCCTTTTGTTGCCAGAGGTTGGGATCATAGATCAGCTTCCCTGTAGAGTGTCCCAACTGCCCACAGTATCTCCTCAGAAAGCTGTCCTCCCTCACCTCTCCCCAGTGCAGTGTCCATCACTTACACCACCACCATCTCACGTCAGAGTTGGCCCTTCCTGGTAAAGCCTTGAAGTAATTGCCCAGCTGTTTACAGACAGGAGAACAATGATCTCCCAGAGGGCAGCACCGTGGCGCAGCGGTAGAGTTGCTGCCTTCCAGCGCCAGGTACCCCGGTTCGATCCTGACTACGGGTGCTGTCTGTACGGAGTTTGTACGTTCTCCCCGTGACTGCGTGTGTTTTACCCGGGTGACAATAGACAATAAACAATAGGTGCAGGAGTAGGCCATTCGGCCCTTCGAGCCAGCACCGCCATTCAATGTGATCATGGCTGATCATCCCCAATCAGTACCCCGTTCCTGCCTTCTCCCCATATCCCCTGACTCTGCTATTTTTAAGAGCCCTATCCAGCTCTCTCTTGAAAGCATAGAGCATTGAAAGCTCCGGTTTCCTCCCACACTCCAAAGACATGGAGGTTTGTAGGTTAATTGGCTTTGGTAAATATTTAGGATAGTGTGCGGGGGTCACTGATCGGTGCGGACTCGGAGGGCCAAAGCGCCTGTTTCCACGCTGCATCTCTAAACTAAATGGCACTAAACTAAATGGTTGGAGGCTTCAATAACAAAGACAGGGTCTCTGACATGGAAGGAATGTTTGGACCAGCCTCCAGCATTGTTCAGGCAAGTCCTACAACGGACTTTCAATGCCGTCTGAAGTATAATTACGAGTGTGCTCCCCTCTTCCGTGCTGCGTCCACACCGTGCGTTTACACCTTGCCGTCAACGCTGTCAAATGTCCCCTGATGCTTCGCTAGAAGATTTGCTTTCCAGTCCTTTAAGATCCCCCGAGATCTTCGGAAAGTTGACCAAAACACTTTGGTCAAAGTGGTGGGTTTTTAGAAAATTTGGAAAGGTAGAAATGAAGGTGAAGAAGCAGAGAGGATGATGGAGGGAATTCCCGAGCTTAGGAAGCTGGCAGCTGAAAGCATGGACATTAATAATGGAACGATTAAAATGAAGCTTGTGTCAGAGGCCAGGGCAGGATAACAGAGATCTCAGGGTTGTAAGGCTGCAGCAAGTCACGGAGATTGGAGGGGGTAACACCACGGAAGGATTTGAAAGAAGATTAGAAATGTTAACACCGTGATGTTGCTGATCTGGGAGCCAGCGAACATACTGTGGCGGAGGCAACAGGGCACTGATTCTAAACAGCGGTACAGCTGGTGCCTTACAGGGTTCGATCTTGAATATGGGAGCTGTCTGTAAAGAGTTTGTACGTTCTCCCTGTGAACGCATGGGTTTTCTCCGGGTGCTCCGGTTTCCTCCCACACTCCAAAGACAGGTTTGTACATTAATTGGCTTCTGGAAATTGTAAATTGCCTTCAGTGTGTAGGATAGTGCTGGTGCACGGGGTGATCGCTGGTCGTCGCGGACTCGATGGGCTGAAGGGCCTGTTTCGGTACTGTATCTCCAGAGTCTAAAGTTTAAAGAGACTGGGATTGCATGGAGGAGTCATGGTCTTGTATTAGTAAGCAAGTGGGCCAAAGGGCTTGTTCCTGTGCTGTACTTACTATTCTGCGTGCTAAGTACATGCAGGGATTTGCTGAGGAATTGCAAATAGAATTGAATGATGTGCGATCATCAGCGAGCTTGGGGCCATATGATGAAGGAAGGTCATTGAGGAAACAGCTGAACATGGCGGTGCCCTGAGCAACAGAGCAGTGATGTGTAAACGCGGCAGCAATTAAACACTGACTGTTCTAGATTTTGACAATTGATAGAATTTGCATGCGGCCCAGTGCCAAGACACAGTCTATTCAGACTGACATACACCATTTTACACCGGAATCAGTGAGATAGTATGGAAATAGGCCCTTCAGCCCACCAAATCTGCACCGACCATCAACCACCCATTTACACTCATAGAAACATAGAAAATAGGCGCAGGAGGAGGCCATTCGGCCCTTCGAGCCAGCACCGCCATTCATTCTGATCATGGCTGATCGTCCCCTATCAATAACCGTGCCTGCCTTCTCCCCATATCCCTTGACTCCACTAGCCCTAGAGCTCTATCCAACTCTCTCTTAAATCCATCCAGTGATTTGGCCTCCACTGCCCTCTGTGGCAGGGAATTCCATAAATTCACAACTCTCTGGGAGAAAAAGTTTGTTCTCACCTCAGTCTTAAATGACCCCTTTATTCTAAGACTGTGGCCCCTGGTTCTGGACTCACCCAACATTGGGAACATTTTTCCTGCATCTAGCTTGTCCAGTCCTTTTATAATTTTATAAAACTCATCCTACATTAATTCCATTTTATATTCTCCCAACGTTCAACCACAGTTTTCTCACTTGCTTCCTCAGGCTGCTTCTCCCATATACGTCCATATACCCAATACCTCCTGTGTGAAAACATTGTCCCTTAGGTTCCTGTAAATCTTTCCCCCCTCACCTTAAACCTTGTCTTGTCCTTCATTCCCCAAGCCTGGGAAAAAGATGGTGCTTTCACCCGATCTATTCTTCTCATGATTTTATACGTCTCTATAAGATTACTCCTCAGCCTCCTGTCCTTCAAGGAATAAAGCCTCGCCTGCCCCCCCCCCCCCCCCCCCCCCCCATTCCCTATTGTTCAGGTCCTTGGGTGCTGCCAGTTCCACTGTTCATATCCACACATCCCTTCATTGTCTCCTCTCCCACAGCCACCAACGCACCATTGCAGGCTCCACCTTTCCTTGGTTAGCAGTACCAGCTCTCATTTCTTCTGAAACTTTTCTCCCTACCTCCTGACTCTCGGTCTGAAATAGGGTTATGACCCGAAATGTCACCTGTTCCTTTTCCCGGAGACGCTGCCTGACCCGCTGAGTCACGCCAGCATGCGGCGTCTATCCTCGGTGTAAAGCAGCATCTGCAGTTCCTTCCCACACATCCGTGTACAGTCAGCTCGCTCAATGCACACGCTCTTGTCCTTGGTGCGCGGATCTGAGAGCATGTCAACGTATGATTAGCCCGTCATCGTGTGCACCTGGGTGCAGCTCTGCATGCCGGTCTGTGGGTGTGTGTGCATGGGTGCGCAGGTACTTGCGCGATCTCTGTTCAAGGGCGTATGTAAACTCTGCTTGCACCACACGCATGGGGCTTCTGTTGCTGCTCACGAGCCACTGCTGCTGCAATGACAGCTGCCCCAAGCCCGGACGCTGCTTTCTAGCTTTCCAGAGACCTGGGACACTATTCCAATTCTTTGCCTGCTCGTGAACAGGAGCCTGACATGACTGGAAGCTGGAGCCTGCTCGTACCACAGGACGTTTCCAGTTGTTGGAGCCATTTTCTTGGAATAGCTCCTGACGCATTTTCACGAGCGAAGGCTGACTTGGCATCGGAATTGACAGCAGTCATGACCCTAAAAAATGCTCCTCTCTCGTTTGCAGCAGGGAGGTGTCATGCGCAGCACGTGTTTTAGAAACTTGGCACAATTAGCGACGAGGCGATCGCAGTTATTCACCGCATCCTTCGTTCTGTGTTTCTGCAGGTTCCACGGGCCAAAGCAATAGTCTTTTAGCTTCTCTGCAGCTGCAGGGAAGAACCATGCAGCCAGCCCTCGACATCAAACACTTCCTACCCTTTCGTCTCAGCACCCCCTCGCCAGTCGGACTATTCCCCAACTTCAACGCAGTAAGTGCTCTCAGCGTTTGTATCTTTTTGCTTTCGGAGAAGTAGAGATTGCGAGAGAAAGGAAAAAAAATGCTCTCTAATTTGGCTTCCGAAAATCCATGTTAGTCTATGGAGTTGTAGAATCATACAGTGGGAACATGTTATTGGGCGCAACTTACCCACGCCTGCCAACATGTCCCATCTACACTCGTCCCACTTGCCTACGTTTGACCCATATCCCTCTAAACCTATTCAATCCATGTACCTGTCTAAATGTTATGATAGCACCTGCCTCAACTACCTCTGGCAGCTCGTTCCATACACCCACCACCCTTCATTTTTAGATTTTACCACATACCCTGCGGGGATATTTAAAGATCTCTCTCTCTCTCTGCTGCTCCGGAACATAATGGATGATGTTGGCTGCAAGGTAGGTCACTCAATAAGCAATATCCTCACCACTGTTGCCTTCTTCGTGGTTTTACAAACTCTGGCTGAAGATAGATGAATTTGACCTCTCCTGTGTGTTGGGTTTGAGAGGAACAATCTGTTTAAGTGGATGGCATTAAAATAAGAAAGTACTAATTTATCCCACAGATCAGCATCGAATAATATCACTTTGCAATTTGATTTTTTTCATGCTATAATGAGGTGTATCTTGTTGTAAACCCTTGTATCTACAAAGAGTCTGATGAAGGGTCTCGACCCGAAACATCGCTTATTCATTCTCTCCAGAGATGCTGCCTGGCCCACTGAGTCATTCCAACATTTTGTGTTTCCCCTCCCCCCCTTTCTCCACAAAATGTGCAGGGAACCTCCTTTGAATAATCTTTCCATTTCAATGGATGGCACAGATTTATTCTGTTTCGGACCTTCCGAGGGGTCCATTCAAATGGAAAGTGTCTGATGTGGGAAAATTTGCAAGAGTTAAATTCCTAACATTTTAGATGAATGGAGGTCAAAGCAGGTGAGCACCAGTAAGTGGCCTACACCACTAGTATTCTACCTAATCGGTCTTCACACTGTATGAGGTGGGATAGCTGCACTAACCCGCATACACAACCTCCTTTAGTTCTAAGGTCTTCCAATTGGGGCCTGTAGCCCTGGGCACCTGAACATCATTACAGTACCATTTAATGGTTGTCATGTGCTTCCATTTCTCTGTACCTGTAGAACTCCCTGATCATCAGGTCGGGGGGGGGGGGGACGGGTACCATGGTCGGATAGTCGGCGACCAAACCGTCTCCCCCACCTGGTTTGCCCGGTGAGGAGGGGGCTGTGGACCCCCCAGCAGGACCAAAAACAAGACCTGTCAAAGGGCGGATGAGCTGCTAGCGAGTCAACGGCCATCCACACTTCAGTAGAAGTTGTGATCGCTGTCGTACACAGCATTGTAAAAATGCCCCTGTCCCACTTAGGAAACCTGAACGGAAACCTCTGGAGACTTTGCGCCCCACCCAAGGTTTCCCTGCGGTTCCCGGAGGTTTTTGTCAGTCTCCCTAATGGTCGAAAGTGGTTTCCGTTTTAAAAATCGGTAATTTTTTAGCCGAAGCCGGTTGCGATGCTAGTTGAAGGTGGTTGCCGGAGGACAAAAACCTCCGGGAACCGCACGGAAACCTTGGGTGGGGCGCAAAGTCTCCAGAGGTTTCCCTTCAGGTTTCCTAAGTGGGACAGGGGCATTAGGCACCGTGCCCGTTGATATTTTCAAGAAAGATGATGATGATGTGGAAAAACCAGCTTGTTATATATATTGGGTGTACACAAAAAGCTGGAGAAACTCAGCGGGTGCAGCAGCATCTAAGGAGCGAAGGAGATAGGCGACGTTTCGGGTCGAGACCCTTCTTCAGACTGTTATATATATTGTTCTGTAACAATGGAAATGAAACCTTTAAGTATCATATCAATAGTTTTCTACGGGTTCACCGCCTTCTGATTTGAAGTTATTCCCATGATACTGAATGGTAGGAGGTTACTGTATTTTGAATAAAGGAACGGCAACGGATATTAATATTAGAGTGTTCTTCTACCAGTGCACAAGCTTGACGATCATAATATTCATCAAACAAATGACTTCCATGCCCTCATTATTAATTGATGATTTCATTTCCTAAGTAATTTAGTGTACAGTGGTTTCTCAGTTTTACTAATTGAATTATGGATTTTAATTCACAAATAATTGAGCCATTATATTCTTTTTTTTTTAAAAACAGCCAGCATTTGGAGGCAAGTTACTTAGTGAAACTCCAGCTCGGAATACCTTGGGCATCCCGGAACTTTGGTGGGGATGTGGTCAGACACTCTCAAACAGTTGATAGGAATGTAGCAGATTGCTGGCCTACTTGTTGCAATTCCGGTTGGCATGTAAACTTCCATCTACGATACGATACGATAGAACGTTATTTATCCCAGGAGGGAAATTGATCTGGCAACAGTCGTAAAACCCCAAATACATGAAACATGAAATCAAAGTGACAAGTGGAAAGGATTGGGGGTGTGCAGACTGGGTAGGGTGGGGGGGAGGGGAGTCAGTCTACCCCACGACAGAAAGGGGATGAGTTGTACAGTTTGATAGCCTCAGGGAAGAAGGATCTCCTGTGGCGTTCGGTACTGCATCGCTCCCCTGACTCTTCGTCTGAAGAAGGGTCTCAACCCGGAAGATCACCCATTCCTTCTCTCCAGAGGTGCTCCCTGTCCCGCTGAGTTACTCCAGCCTTTTGTGTCTATCTTCGGTCAATCAGCATCTGCAGTTCTTTCCTACACATTTCATCTGATCCACTGCAAAATCTCCTCAAGGTATGCCTACTTTGAAGAACTTCTCCTCCTCCCTCCGGAGACAGTTTCACAACCTCCTCTCTAACTGCCCCCCCCCTAACCCTTGCTGTCTCCTCCCCTTCCTACCTCTCCCTCAGCCCTCGGGCTCCTCCTCCTCCTTTTTCCTTTCTTCCCCATCGCCTCCCCCCAGCCCCCATCAGTATGAAGAAGGGTTTCGGCCCGAAACGTTGCCTATCTCCTTCGCTCCATAGATGCTGCTGCACCCGCTGAGTTTCTCCAGCATTTTGTATACCCTTTGAAGAACTTCTCATCCTCTCTTCGACAAGGAGTCTGCAACACCCTCACTCACTGCTCCCCCTCCATGGTTCCTCCAGATCTCCATCTCTAGTAACAAGGCACTATTCTACATTTCCTTGGCCATTGCCCCTTTGATCGGTGTTTTCACAATTTACCCGTCCATATCTCGCTGTCTCCCTCTCCCGTGACTCTCAGTCTGAAGAAGGTTCTCGACCCGAAACATCACCCATTCCTTCTCTCCAGAGATGCTGCCTGACCCGCTGAGTTACTCCAGCATTTTGTGTCTATTTTCCCCGTAATCTGATGGATGTGAACCAAGTCGTTGGCATTCTGAGTCTTAACTACCCCAGCCTGGATGTCAGTGATTGTTGGTGACTTTGAGTAAAGAAGGTACATCCATTTTCCTATGAGCCTGTGGTCTCGTGGAGGAGATGGACTCTAGCCTTTGGTGACATGAATGAATGAATACATTTATTGGCCAAGTGTTCACATACAAGGAATTTGCCTTGGTGCTCCGCCCACAAGTGACAACATGACATACGGTGACATTTAGGAATGACACATAAAACATTAAACATTAATAACAAAACATTGTCGATTAAACATGTGAATTAAACGTGTGACATGGAGGAATTTAAGATTTAGTTCCTGTGTGAGAAAGGAATATGTACGGATTCGTGAGGGTGTCAGGGGCTATGGGGAGAAGGTGGGAGAATGGGGTTGAGTGGGAAAGTTAGATCAGCCGTGATGGAATTGGCAGAGTAGACTTGATGGGCCGAATGGCCTAATTCTGCTCCTAGAACCTGTGTCTGATTTCTGACCCACTGGATTGAAATTAGGTTGCTTCTGCCTCCTCATAGGCAGCTCCTCGGGTTTGAAGGTGACTTGTATCCAAGGCAATTTTGAACGCTTTGTCCTATGCATAATCCCTAGACTCCCACAAATGGGGCAGTCAATGCTTCCGAGAGTGTGTGACAAAATTGCTCATCTTACCAATTCAATGCAACGCTGGATTAAACGCACCAGCCAATGACTTTGCCGAACAATTATTCGTCATTATTAATCACAATTAGTTCAAGCAATTCAAAGAATCTCGACACAGTTTCTCACATTTACTTAACACATTAATTTCACAACACTTTCAGCTATAGCTTAGTCTTTAGCGATACAGGGTGGAAACAGGCCATTCAGCCCACCAAGCCCGTTCCCACCAGCACAATCGTACACAGCAGGGACAATTTACAGAAACCAATTAACCTACAAACCTCGTGTGTAAGAAAGGATATGCAGATGCTACTAAAATCGAAGGTAGACACAAAATGCTGGAGTAACTCAGCGGGTGAGGCAGCAGCTATGGAGAGAGGTATAGGCGACGTCGCCCATTCCTTCTCTCCAGAGATGCTGCCTCACCCGCTGAGTTACTCCAGCATTTTGTGTCTACCTACAAACCTCTGTGTCGTTAGAATGTGGGAAGAAACCGGAGCACCCGGAGGTAGCCCACACAATCACACGGTGCAAACCCCCTGCGGACAGCATCTGTGGTGGGGATTGAACCCGGCTCTCTGACGCTCCACCACCGTGCCGCCCGGATATCACCCACTCCTGCGTGGGATGCGACGTGCCGGATGTACCCAGCTCTGGATGACATGGACGAGCAACATTTCGGAGCAGGACTCTTCTTCAGACCGACCCACTCGATGAACATTTGTGGGAGTCGAGGATTCGATCTTGGTCAAAGAGCAGGGGAGCAGCAGATGGGGGTGGGCGAGGGGGGGGGGGGAGGGCTGAGGGCAGGGAGAGAGGGCCTCACAGAACTCCCCATGGAGAGAGAACGAGAATTGCTTAAAGTTTGGCATTCCTTGAGGAGACTTTGCAGTGGAGCAGGAACATGCCCTGCTCGGATTCTTGTATCTGCAGTTCCTTGAGTCAATCGGGTTCGATCTTGACGAGTTCTTTTCTGAGTCCCTGATATAATATACACGAGGGCAGACAAGCTATCTGTTTGCAATGTACATCTGTACTGATATTCTGAAAACTGGTAGACACAAAATACTGGAGTAACTCAGCGGGACAGGCAGCATCTCTGGAGAGACGGAATGGGTGACGTTTCGGGTCGAGACCCTTCTTCAGACCACTTTTCAATCCGAAAACTGATTCTTGTTTTGAATTAGTCTCTGGAGCTTCCATGATGTCGATCGAGGATGTGCTTGAAGTGTTTGCTCTTTCCTGCAGGAAATTGCCTGCTGTTACGGAGTTGAGAGTGAAATTGTTTTTAGTTCAGTTTAGTTTAGAAAGATTCAAGATTCAAGAGAGTTAGAAACATAGAAACATAGAAAATAGGTGCAGGAGTAGGCCATTCGGCCCTTCGAGCCTGCACCGCCATTCAATATGATCATGGCTGATCATCCAACTCAGTATCCCGTACCTGCCTTCTCTCCATACCCCCTGATCCCTTCAGCCACAAGGGCCACATCTAACTCCCTCTTAAATATAGCCAATGAACTGGCCTCAACTACCTTCTGTGGCAGAGAATTCCACAGATTTCACAAAATGTTGCAGGGAACCTCTTTTGAATAATCTTTCCATTTCAATGGATGGCAAAGGATGAGATTCAATCAATGGATGAGAATTTTCTCATCTCGGTCCTAAAAGATTTCCCCCTTATCCTTAAACTGTGACCCCTTGTTCTGGACTTCCCCAACATCGGGAACAATCTTCCTGCATCTAGCCTGTCCAACCCCTTAAGAATTTTGTAAGTCTCATTTTGTGAGTTTATTGTCGTGTGTCCCACATAGGACAATGAAATTCTTGCTTTGCTTCAGCACAAAAGAATATTGTAGGCATAAATAATACAGAACAGATCAGTGTGTCCATATACCATTGAGTATATATATATATATATATATATATACTTTATATGCATTTATGTGTGTGTGTGTGTTTACACACACATAAATAAGCATATAAAGTGCAATAGGCTATTAAAGTTCAGATTTTCGTTTGAGTTGAGTTTAATAGTTTGATGGCTGTGGGGAAGAAGCTGTTCCTGAAGCTGGATGTTGCAGATTTCAGGCTCCTGTACCATCCACCTGAAGGTAGCGGGGAGATGAGTGTGTGGCCAGGATGGTGTGGGTCCTTGATGATGCTGCCAGCCTTTTTGAGGCAGCGACTGCGATAGATCCCCTCGATGGTAGGGCGGTCAGAGCCGATGATGGACTGGGCAGTGTTTGCAACTTTCTGCAGTCTTTTCCGCTCCTGGCCCTTCGGCCCACCGAGTCTGCGCCGACCAGCGATCCCCGCACACTAATGCTACCCTACACACACTAGGGACAATTTACAATTTTTACCAAGCCAATTAGCCCACAAACCTGTACGTCTTTGGAGTGTGGGAGGAAACCGGAGCACAAGGGGAAAACCCAACGCGGGTCACGGGGAGAAGGTACAAACCCTGCACAGGCAGCACCCGAGGTCAGGATCGAACCCGGGACTCTGGCGCTGTAAGGCAGCAACTCCACCACTGCGCCCTTGTGCTAGTGAGGGAGTCAGATATCAGGTACACAGATGGTGGAGCCCAGCTGTTGAAACCTGGTTGACCGTGATCAGAGCCTCGGAGCAGGGATGTTGGTCTGACGTGCCAACAAATTAGGCATGGTTGGTGTCCACATGAATCCTTGCCCCACATAGGTACATCTACATGCTACGGTAAAGTATAAAATAACCAAGGCCCCTTGTTTGATGTTGAAGCACTTACATTGTGCAGGGCACTGGATGAACATTTAACCAGGAGCGAGATTCATAAACACATCTGCTATTATTTTTCTCATCAGTAGCTCATCTTAGTTTGTCGGTGACCTTGCCCTCAGATGTGTCCTGCATTTCATGTTCATTGATCAAGAGTCAAGAGTGTTTTATGTCATATGTCCCAGATAGAACAATGAAATTCTTGCTAGCTGCAGCACAACTGAATAAAATATAAGCATAGTACATAAACGAGAGAAAAAAAAGTTCAGTGTGTATATATATACACATACACACATACTCAAAAAACAAGCAATAATAGTGCAATTTAATAATGTTTATTGTAGTTCAGAGCATATTTGTTGTGTGTTTAATAGCCTGATGGCTGAAGGGAAGAAGCTGTTCCTGAACCTGGACCTTCTTCCAGATGGCAACGGAGAAATGAGTGTGTGGCCAGGAAGGTGTGGGTCCCTGATGATGTTGGCTGCCTTTTTGAGGCAGCGGCTCCGATAAATCCCTTCGATGGTGGGGAGGTTGTCCTATCTGGGACACATGACAATAAACTCTCTTGACTTGACTTGACTTGACTTGAGGTCAGAGCCGGTGATGGGCTGGGCAGTGGTCACAACTTTTTGCAGTCTTTTCCGCTCATGGACGTTCAAGTTGCCGAACCAGTCAATATGCTCTCTACTGTAGTAATGATGCTGCTGCACCCGCTGAGTTTCTCCAGCCTTTTGTGTAGATCAGTGGTAACATATGGGACCAATACAGGAGAAGAGAATGAAAGGGGCTGATGGTCTAATCTCAAAGCTTCGAGCTGAATAAAGTTGGGACTTGGTGGGGTTGGACGATTTGCGACAAGCTGGAGATTCCTGGAGCACAACATTTGCAAAGTACATTTGGAGGACTGCACACAGTTCTGGTCGCCTCATTACGGGAGAGATGTGGGGGCTTTGGAGAGGGTGCTGACGCAGTTTAGCAGGATGCTGCACGGACTGGAAGGTTTCAGTTGCAGGGAAAGGTTGGATAGACTTGGGTTGTTTTTGCTGCAACATCGGAGGTTGAGGGCTGATTTTATTGAGGTACATAAAGTTATGAGTGGCATAAATAGGATAGACAGTCAGAACCATTTCCCCAGGGTGGAAATGACCAACACTAGAAGGCACAGCGACAGTATAAGGTGAGAGGGGGAGAGTTTAAACGTGCGGGGCAAGTGTTTTGCACAGAGGTGGGTGCCTGGAACACATTGCCAGGGTGGTGGCAGATACAAAAGTAGCATTTACAAAGCTTTTAGCTGGGCACATGGAAGGGAGGGATATGGACCACTTACAGACAGGTGTGATCAGTTCAGCAAGGTATTACATTCAGCACAAGCGTTGTGGGCCGAGTGGCCTATTCCTGTACTGTACTGGCCTATATTGCATGAATATATAACGAAGGTGCCACTATTGATGGGTCAGGTTTGCAATATGGCAATTGGATGGAGCTTAGGGAGAGACAACTGGAGAATGGGATTTCCCAATATGTTGCAGAATCTTCAATTCCAATTCTAGGGCCCACTGTTCATTATTCCCACCTGGAATTCAGTCTGATGGGCATCCTAAGTTCACAGTAAGTCCGAGAGCTGTCCAGACGCCACTGATCACACTTGGCCTCTCTCCATCATTGGCTCGGTCGTCCACATGTCCAGTACAGCGGCCATTGAGAATGCTGGCAGCAAGCCTGACATTGGCCATGGAAGTTGTGCTTTTTGACCCATTACAGTGGTCCAATGGTTTCTTTATTGTCACGTGTACCAGGTACGTGCAATATAGTCAGCTCAGCAAGACCATCCCCGTACATAATCACGGGGATTATCCAGGTCACAACAGCCCACTGAGTCCGTATGCCAGAGGCACCATTTTGGCGCCATTTCCCCGTCCCAGCTGCAGCTGACCACGAAGACCCCGTAGCAGCCGTCGCCCCCATTCCGGTCGTCCCGCCATCCGATGTCCCTCTCCACGCCCGGCCCTCTTCAGCCAAGCCTTGAAAGCGAGAAGGCAACTGGACGTATTGCGATGGCAGTCGGGCTTTGGGGTCGCAGAAGACGGCGCATCACAGGAAAACTGCCAAAAGCCCATGTTGCTCTTTGTGAAAGAAGCAGATTAACCCCGAGGCCTCGGCTCCACTGTCAGGGTCACCGATCTTCAACTCCGGAGCACTGGAGCTGCAACTTCATTCTGCAAATGGTTCCTTCCCCTGGCGATTAGCATCGTGGCGTCCAACACAATGAAGCAGGGCTTGTTCCAAAGACCACCTGTGCGCAGGTGTACAGTTACCCTGCGATTCAACTGTGAACAATGCAATATTGACTCCGACCCTAATCTATGGTTAGGAGTGTTACCTTTTCATTGTTTGATTTTGGATACATGTCCGTAGTAAAAACTACATGTTCATGCTGCAAATAAATTCGAGTTTTATATGGGAACCATATTCCGCACTCTTAATTTTCCCTTTGCTCTGCCTATTGTGTATAGAACATAGGACAGGACAGGCCCTTCAGCCCACAATGCCTGTGTCGAACTTAATACTTATCTGGACAATAGACAATAGATGCAGGAGGAGGCCATTCGGCCATTCAAGCCAGCACCGCCATTCAATGTGATCATGGCTGATCATCCCCAATCAGTACCCCGTTCCTGCCTTCTCCCCATATCCCCTGACTCTGCTATTTTTTAAGAGCCCTATCTAGCTCTCTCTTGAAAGCATCCAGAGAACCTGCCTCCACCGCCCTCTGAGGCAGAGAATTCCACAGACTCACCACTCTCTGTGAGAAAAAGTGTTTCCTCGTCTCCGTTCTAAATGGCTTACCCCTTATTCTTAAACTGTGGCCCCTGGTTCTGGACTCCCCCAACATCGGAAACATGTTTTCAGCCTCTGGCGTGTCCAAATCTACTTGCACACAGGGCCGGCCTTAGGAGGTGCGGGGCCCAATTGGGAACAGTTTTGGTGAGCCCCAGGTTCCCAACCAAGGCCTGTAGATTCATAGAAATATAAGTAAAGTCTATTATAGACTTAATATCTCTATGGTAGAATGGAAAGTAATCAAAATGTGCGCTTAAAAAGTGCCTGTGACTTAATGGACCAAACAGATCTAAGCTTCATTTTAATATAAAATTGAAAGATGCAAGCCTACAAACAAAATGTGTAGATCACCTCTCAGAAGTACATAGTTACAATACCACTTGTTTTAGTGACTGTGGAATGAAAAAAAAAGTTATTTAATAATAGACGGGTGTGAGCTAAGCCGAGGTTTGTTAACGTTGCTCCAACCCCCGGCCCGGCCCTCCCTGTATTGTCCACCGTGCCTCCCCGGGAAGAGAGAGGGGTGGAGCCGGGGCTGTGTGCGTGAAGCACGGCGACTGGAGGGGCGGGAGCGCTGCCCCGGATACGTGAGCGAACGACCCACCTCCCCCTCTCCCCCTTCTCCATTCCCCCTCACAACCCCCTTCCTGTCTACCCCCTTTCTTCCCCCTCCACCCGGGGTTAGATCTACCCGAGCCGAGAGCAAATTACTGTAGGCCCCCTTAGGCACGGGGCCCAATTGGGAGCAATCGGTCCAATTGGCTTCAGGCTGGCCCTGCTTGGAGAAAACCCATATTCCTCCATCCCCTGCATATCCATGTGTCTATCCAAGTCCATTAAATGTCACAAACATACCTGCCTCAACCACCACCGTTGGCAGAGCGTTCCAGGCATGTACCACCCTCTGTGTACAAAACTTGCCCTGCATGTGACTTTTAAACTTCGCCCCTCTCACCTTACAGCTGTGCCCTCTAGTATTTTTAGTTTAGTTTAGTTGTCACGTGTACTGAGGTACGGTGAAAAGCTTCTCGTTGCGTGCTAACAAGTCAGCGGAAAGACTATACATAATTACAATCGAGCCGTCCACAGTGCACAGACCTGCTGTTGGAGTCGAGGTTTAGGGGAGTGGAGCGATTGTTCTGAATGAGTGTAGACCTGCTTCTGGGACCAGCACGTAGAGAATCACCGAGCTTGGATGCCATCTTTAAATTTATTTGACTGATCCATCTGAGGAAAAAGATGCCAACTGACGGTACTGGAGTCTGGCTTCATTGCATTTATCAGTAGTATTTTCTGATTGGATTGGATAGCATGAAAAGCAAAGCTTTTCACCGCACCTCGGTCCACATGACAATAATGAAGCTAAAATGTTTAAGAAGGAACTGCAGATTCTGGAAAATCGAAGGTGGACAAAAGTGCTGGAGAAACTCAGCGGGTGAGGCAGCATCTGTGGAGCGAAGGAAATAGGCAACGTTTCGGGCCAAAACCCTTCTTCAGACTGATGCAGGGTGGGGGGGGCATGAAGAAGAAAGGAAGAGGAGGAGCCAGAGGGCTGAGGGAGAGCTGGGAAGGGGAGGAGACAGCAAGGGCTGCCGGAAATTGGAGAAGTCAATGTTCAGGCCAATGGGATGCAGACCCATTGCTCCTCCATGGCCAGAGTGAGCACCACCGGAAACTGGAGGAGCGGCACCTCATACTCCGCTAGGGCAGTCTGCACCCTAGTGGCATAAACATTGACTTCTCCAATTTCCGGTAGCCCTTGCTGTCTCCTCCCCTTCTCAGCTCTCCCTAAGCCCTCTGGCTCCTCCTCGTCCTTTCTTCTTCCCGCCCCCCCCTCCCCCCACCCTGCATCAGTCTGTAGAAGCGTTTTAGCCCGAAACGTTGCCTATTTCCTTCGCTCCATAGATGCTGCCCACACCCGCTGAGTTTCTCCAGCATTTTTGTCTACCACCAATAATAAAGCTAAACCTGAACCAATGGTTTAATTTTCATTTAATTTAGAGATGTAGCGCGGAAACGGACCCTCCAGCCCACCGAGTCCGCACCGACCAGCGATCCCCACAAACTCACTCTGTCCCACACGCACTAGGGACAATTCACAATTTTACCAAAGCCAATTGGCCTACATACCTGTTCGTCTTTGGAGTGTGAGATGAAACCGGAGCTCCCATAGGAAACCCACGCAGGTCACGGGGAGAACGTACAAACTCGATACAGGCAGCACCCGCAGTCAGGATCGAACCTGGGTCTCTGGCGCCGTGAGGTGGCAACTACACCGCTGCGCCCTTATTTTCTTGCTCATATATCGCTACCACTTTGGTGCACCTATATATCCAGAAGCCACCATGTGTATTGCTAAGAGGAGCAATGCTGTAATGCGGAGCAGGGGATTTTAATGAAGATTTCATTCGCACTTGTGGGAAATTAAAAGGCTTTGTCTTTCTTTTATTTCTTTATTTACATGTATCTTCGTTTTAGTGGCATGTTGCCAGTGTCGGGATTTTATGTGGCATTTAATTGCAGCCTAAGCACCATTGCTCACAGTGACATTGTGGAGATCTCAGCCGTTGTTCATTGCAGCCTGGTGCGTCACAGAGTCCTGAATGAGACACGGCAATAAATAAACCGGGCCACGTTCTTTGAGCCTGAGTCAGGGATGGCGCAGGAGGAGAGATGGGCTTTACCAGCTCTGCATTCTCTACAACAAGGAGAAGAAACATATAAAACTCTGAGAGAAGTCTGGAACTAGTGAACTTAGCAGAACATAGAAACGTAGAGAATAGGTGCATGAGTAGGCCATTCGGCCCTTTGAGCCAGCACCGCCATTCAATATGATCATGGCTGCTCATCTAAAATCAGTACCCAGTTCCTGCTTTTTCCCCATATCTCTTGATTCATTTAGCCCTAAGAGCTAAATCTAACTCTCTCTTGAAAACATCCAGTGAATTGGCCTCCACTGCCTTCTGTGGCAGAGAATTCCCCAGATTCACAACTCTCTGGGTGAAAACGTTTCTCCTCATCTCAGTCCAAAATGGCCTGTCCCTTATTCTTAAACTCTGACCCCTGGATCTGGACTCCCCCAACATCGGGAACATTTTTCCTGCATCTAGCCTGTCCAATCCTGTAAGAATGTTATATGTTTCTATAAGATATCCTCTCATCCTTCTAAATTCCAGTGAACACAAGCCCAGTTGACCCATTCTTTCATCATATGTCAGTCCTGCCATCCCAGGAACTAGCCTGGTGAACCAACGCTGAACGACTGAGATGGGGCGACATTTCTCAGTCATAGTCATACAGCATGGAAACAGGCCCTTCAGCCCAACTTGCCCACACCGACCAACATGTCCCATCTACACTAATCCCACTTGCCTGTGTATCCCTCTAAACGTGTCCTATCCATGTAATTGCCTAATTACATTTTAAACATTGAAATAGCCTCAATTACCTCCTTCAGCAGCTCGTTCCATACACCCACAACCTTTTGTGTGAAAAATGTACCCCCTCCTATGCAATCTTTTACCCCCTCACCTTAAACCTCTGCCCTCTGGTTCTGGTGTTCATCTTTCAGAAGGTGATGAATCTGTGGAATTCTCCACCGCATGGAGGCCCAGTCACTGACCACTCATTCAAACCACAGATTGATAGATTGATTGAAAGACACAGCATGAAAACAGGTCCTTCAGCCCACCAAGTCCATGCTAGCCATCAATCACCCATACACGCTGGTGTTATCCCACTGTCTAATCCACTCCCTATACATTAGGGCCAATTAACGTACTCCCCCAATCCTTTGGGATGTGGGGGGAATCCAGAGCACCCAGAAGAGACGCACGTGGTCATAAGTTCATAAGTCACGAGAACAGAATTAAGCAATTCGGCCTATAGAGCCTACCCTGCCATCCAATCGTGGCTGATCTATCTTTCCCTCTCAACCCTGTTCTCCTGCCTTCTCCCAATAACCTTTGACACCCTTACTAATCCCCCTGGTCACAGGGAGAACGTGCAAACTCCACACTGTGACGATTCATTATATGGACACATTTTGCTGTGAATAACACTGCGGGGAAATCTTCACTGTCCGCTGCCTTTAACCAAATTGTAAGCACAAAAAAAAAATAAAGGACCTAGGAAAGACAAAAGAGGAAAAACTCATCGTGAAGGCAGCCAAAGATATCAATTAGATGCAGCTTTTGGCCACGATTCCAGCAGGCATTTAATGCCAGCGACCAGAGACAAATTCCTTTGCAGAATATTCCCTTTTTTTGCTTGCCCAATTTGGAGAGTTATATTTTTGAATGCAGTGATGTCATGACAGCTACATTTCACTCGGTCTCTGTAACTCGTTTTTGTAATCTCGCCTAAGTGGTGGAAACTCCTGTCAAACCTGGAGTTCTTCAGAAGTGACAGGTGGATTAACAAGCCAAGTGTGGGCAGATGTGCCAGGCATCAATTAATGCTAATTTGCCAAGGAGTGCTGTGGAAGCCATGCAAATGGATCCGAGAGACACTAATTGTGTTTCTTACCGAAGAAGGTTAGCGCGAGAGGAGGGATATGTGGGCAAAAGGAAAAGGCTTGGCAACCACCTGAGTATTTTACGAAGTTAATAATTCCAATGGTCTTTTCGAGAGTTTTGGACCAGATGAGCAGCAATCGTGCAAAATTACCCTTGTCTGAGAGATTATTTTTTATTATTTTATTATTAAACAAGGTAGATCAAGAAACCTCGACTATATACGTTGTAGGCAGAATCTGCAGTTCCTTCTTACACAGTTTGGAGGAAGGAACTGCAGATGCTGGATTTAAACCGAAGATAGACACAAAATGCTGGAGTAACTCAGCGGGACAGGCAGCATCTCTGGAGAGAAGGAATGGGAAGCAGCCTGAAGAAGGGTCTCGACCCGAAACGTCACCCATTCCTTCTCTCCAGAGATGCTGCCTGTCCCGCTGAGTTACTCCAGCATTTTGCGTCTATCTTCAACTGAATATTTGTCAGCCCTTAATTACTTTCTGTGAAAGAATAATAAATACTTAAAATTGCTTTAAACTTAGCAATAGAAACAACAATTTCAATTTGTGTTGCGTCTCTAAACTCGAAGAATAATGACTCAAACTTTGTGGGAATTTGTCCAAAAAAAAGTGAGCTACGTCAAGAAATGGTATGGGGAGGAAACTCAAGACTTGGTCAAAAGAGGTGAAATTTAAGAAATATCTTAACGGAGAAAGGAAGATGCAGATTGGTAGTAAGTTCTAAACCTTAGGCTATTGGCAGCTGAAGACCCAGACACTAAATGGAGATCAAATAAATTCAGGGTTAATCACAAAGGCTCTAGTGGAAGACAAGTGGCATTGAAGGTTATGGAAAGAAGGCAAAAGAATGGGGTTGAGTGGGAAAAATAGATCAGCCTTGACTTAGACATTCCATTTTAGAGATACAGTGTGGAAACGTTGGGCTGCTGAGTCCGCACCGACCAGCAATCAACCCCGTACACTAGCTCTATCCTTTCACACTAGGGACGATTTACAATTTTTACCAAAGCCATTTAGCTTACAAACCTGTACGTCTTTGGAGTGTGGGAGGAAACCAGGAGCACCCGGTGGAAACCCACGTGGTCACGGGGAGAACGTACAAACTCCGTACGACAACACCCGTAGTCAGGATCCAACTTGGGTCTCCGCCGCTGTGAGACAGCAAGCCTACCGCTGCGCCGCTGTGCCACGCCGAGTGACAGAGCAGACTCGATGGGCCGAATGGTCGAATTCTGTACCTATGTCGTATGTTCTTAGATATCTCATTGATACTGGCTGGAATAGATTAAATAGGAACATGACAATGGAAGGATTTGAAAACATAGGCTTAAAATGTTTAAAGATATTCTTAACCAAGACCCAATATCATCGAGTAAGCTTGTTGGTGAAGGGTGCTGGAGAACAGGACTCGGGTCAATGTAACATCCAGACAGCACAATACTTAATAAATCCTTTATCACCACAGCAACTCTTCAAAATACAGCTCTCCCTTATAACTGTGGCGATGAGAATGTTATTACATGTTGGATCATAATTGTTCCTTTGATCTTCTGATTTCATACTTCTCGCCTCAGAAGATGAAAGTCTAAAGTCACCCAAAGGGTTAAACCAGACTCTGCTTCAAAGCTGTTTCCATCCTTTCATGCATGCACACAGTTAATTATAAGCAGATAGTTTTGATCTTGCCTGTTTGAAGCATGTGCCATCTTTTCCCCTTCAGCTTTGGTGAGATTGTTGCTGCTTTAGTTCACTGTTATCAAATGATTCTTCGCACCTCAAGCTTTAATAACCGCAGGCACCAGTGCAGGGAGATTGCCGACAAACCTGCCTGCAACTGGGTTGCTTTGTACCGACCTAGTTACAATTCGTGTCTTGATTCCATTTCAGTGAAAAGAAGAACATGTGGAAACGTGGATATTTGCAGCAGTTTACATGAAGTCTGGAGTTTTCTTTCCAAGTCCCCGGCAGGTGTGCGACGGGTTTGTGCGCTGAGGATCCCGGGCACTCGTTTAGAAAATAGGTGAGGGGAAAACCTCTTCAGTCAGAGGGTAGTTCATGTGTGGAACTCATTGCCACAGATGGCTGTGGAGGCCAAGTCAGTGGATTTTTTGTAAGCCAGAGTTAGACTGATTCTTGGTTAGAATGGGATTAGGACGCATAGATCAGCCATGAGTGAATGGCGGGGTAGACTCGATGGGCCGAGTGGCCTAGTTCTACTCCTATAACATTGTGAACGTGAGCCGTGCTACGTCCTGTCGATGTGGATGTGCAACGGACCAGCCAGGTGAACATTGGTGCGTTACCTGAAACTTGTCCATTTCCAGTGCAGTGAGTTGACCCTTAGACAGACTGGCACATTGCAGGCGGCAGCTGTATCTTGCTGAAGCTCGACGCGGCCAAACTAATAGCCCTATCGCACGGTGCGAGTTCATGCCAAGAGCTCTCCCAAGTATAAAAAAAATCAAACTCGTGGTAAGCACGGAGAATGAACGTAGCGGGTACGTCGGAGCTCGGGGACGTCTCTTACCGCTAACGGCAGGTACTCGGGAAGACTCGCTAAACGGCAGGTAAGCACGGGAAGACACGTGAAGATTTTTCAACATGATGAAAAATGTCCACGAGAGCCCCGAGTACCGGCGAGCGGCCATTACCGTAAATCTCCGAGTTCGAATCGGGGCAAACTCGGGAGAACTCTTGGAATGAACTCGTACCGTGGGACAGGGCTTTAAGGGCTTTGTGGAGAGGGATCACGTCTACAGCCCTTCTACCACTGGACACTGAAGAGCTAAGTCTGGTGTAAATGCCTCTCAAACACTTGAACTTCGGAGCATCTGCAGCTCCATCCCATACTTTGTATTTGTGGCGTTCAGTCTGTACATTCAGATTGGGTTTTTTTTAATGAATTTGTTTTTTAAGATGTGTGCATCTTTTAACAAATTTTATTTTTGAAATTACTGCCACTTTTTGTTCTGGGAAAGCTTTATCATAATAAACTCCTTTGATGTGGTGTCCATCAGGCAGTGAGTGGTCAGCATGGAAGGTCCTGCAAGGGCACCAGGAGAAGGACACAAGTTCACAGGTTATCGGAGTAGAATTAGGCCATTCGGCCCATCGAGTCCACTCCTCCATTCAATCATGGCTGATCTCTGCCTCCTAATCTCATTTTCCTGCCATCTCCCCATAACCCTAGACACCCGTTCTAATCAAGCATTTTTTGGAAAGAACTGCAGATGCTGGTAAAATCTAAGTTAGACGCAGAATACTGGAGTAACTCAGCGGATCTCGACCCGAAACGTCACCAATTCCTTCTCTCCATAGATGCTGCCTCACCTGCTGAGTTACCCAGCATTTTGTGTCTACCTAATCAAGAATTTGTCTGTCTCTGCCTTAAAATTATCCACTGACTTGGCCTCCATAGCCCTCTGTGGCAATGAGTCCCACGGATGGATCCTGTGGGATGCTTTCTCAAGCAAATCGCTAAGCCATTCTGCGCACGGCCTCACGGCCAGCACTCACCCAGAGCACCAAGACCTTGCTTGGCTGAGACTGAGAGCAGCCCTCCCCATCGTTCCCCTTCCCACCTGCTCAGAGCTTCAAGCTGCCCGCTGGGCTGCTACGGGAGTAAGGATGAGATAATCCACCTGGCTTTGTGGACTGTCCATTTGGAAAAGGATGCAAGGATCCTGGTCATAGTTTATAAGCGACTGCTTAACAGAGGACTCTGTTTTGGGGTGACGGGGAGATGGGTTATGGAGTCGGGGTGGGTGGGGGGGTTATTGGGGGGAAGGCAGAAGAATGGGGTTAGGAGGGAGAGTTAGATCAGCCATGATTGAATGACGGAATAGTCTTGATGGGCCGAATGGCCGAATTCTGCTCCTATCACCAATGGCGTGATGACTCCACGAACTGCAGGCTGTTCCCAGCCACACGTACCGTGACTAACTTCGGCTGCTGCAGGAAGGTCATCAGCCCGGTAAAAGACGCACTTTGCTCTGATGCAAAATGTGTGGACCTTTGTTCTTTGTTGGTCCAGCATAATGGGTCATTGGTGTGAGAATGAGAATGCTGCCAGCTGACACGGCGTGCTGAGCCACACAGCAATGGTACGTGCAACCAAGGCAAAGGCTTGGAAATGTGCATCTTTTGTCCCCAAAGAAATTTTCTGCAGAGAAAAAAATATTCCAAAATAAAAATGTGCAAATCTCTTAAGACAATCTTTGTGTCGAAACATTCAATATTACCTATGTTATTTCCAGTAGTGTTAGCACCTGCCTTTTTCTTTACTCCATTGCCACTCAAAGTTTATATAATCTCACGAGACCGTGTGAATGGTGAGGGTGCTCCGTACACACAACGTGCAAAGACTTTCAAAGTAGTGAAGGGGCGGCACAGAGGCACAGCGGTAGAGCAGCTGCCTTAGAGCGCCAGAGACCCGGGTTCGATCCTGACTCTGGGTGCTGTCTGTACGGAGTTTGTACGTTCTCCCCGTGACCCGCGTGGGTTTTCCCCTGGGTGCTTCCGTTTCCTCCAAAACTCCAAAGACCTTAATTGGCTTTGGTAAAAAATTGCAAGTTGTCCCTTATGTGTAGGATAGTACTGGTGTAATCGCTAGTCGAGGCGGACTCTGTGGGCCAAAGGGCCTGTTTCCATGCTGTATCTCCAAAGTCTATAAAAAGACACAAAATGCTGGAGTAAGTCAGCGGGTCAGGCAGCATCTCTGGAGGACGTGGATAAATAACGTTTCGGGTACTGTAACTTCACCGAGCCAATATCGTGCAGAGATGTTGCCTGACCCGCTGAGTTACTCCAGCATTTTGTGTCTTTTCTTTTGTAAACCGAATCGGCAGTTCCTTGTTTCTCTATCAAAGTATAACACTGTTAATGTACAGTTGGAATGACGCTATTGAATACGGTATATTGAAAGCCATATCGCCTTTTCCGTACATAGTCAAAGAGATCTTGCGTATATATATTTGAAAGAAGTTTATTTTGGAAAGAAAGAAAAGTCTGGACAGACTGAGAGTAAGCAACGAGGTTGGGAAAGGAATTGCAACCGGCAGGATAGTTGTTTTATTCATTGCACAGACAGATGAGAACAGGCTTGCAGAAACATACAGAAGGAGTGGCATTGGGTAGAATGGGTTTGTGCAATGCGATCTGGAGAACAATAGACTGAGAGCAGGCCAAGTGTATGTGGTGGTACACCAGCGCTGTAAACTGCTAAGTGTTTGGTTATTTAAATAGTGCTTTGATATTTGTTTTACGGCTTACTATTTATCATGAATATATTATTTCTTTTGATGTGTTATCAAAGTTTCACGGGGACACACAAAATCCATTAACTCTTCTCTGAGCCACTGATTAGGCACACAACACTATCCAGCCAGCAGGGGAAGAATGCAAGTCGATAAATTCACGTGCAGATGAGAGGCGTTGATAGAGGTCCCTCCCTGCGGAGGATTCTGCCTCCGGGGGAAAGCAGGCCGGTTTCTCTGCAAACGGAACAGGTTTCTGAATCGAATAAACAGTGCTCGCCTTGTCCGTTCACTCGCTGCAACCAGCCCCATTGAAATTAGCAAACGGGGGGGCTGGATTAATGCTGGAATCTGTGCAGTCAGAGTCAATTCTGTACATTTTTGCTCTCAATCTGTCCTAGCTTCGAGGAAACTCAATGCTTGTGGGATTTGCAAACTGGAATGAATTGGGAATTAGTGCTGTGTAAATATTTGTCCTTATTTTGTGACTGGGGTCACTCTCTGAGGCTGGTATATGAACTGAACTGCGAGGAACAACAGTGACTGTTGTGTTGGCAGACAGTGCAGCTAATGTACATGGACCAGTGTCCCCAATCAGCAATAAACCAACACCCAGCGTCTCGTGCGCCAGGGTTCTACCTGTCCCCTGATTGTGTGAAGGATGGGCCTGGCTTTATTGGCGCACATTGTCCATTGTGCTACAGAGTCAAACAGCGTGGCCCAACTTGCCCACACCGACCAACATGTCCCAGCTACACTAGTCCCACCTGCCTGCGTTTGGCCCATATTCCCTCTAACCCTGTTCTATGCATGTACCTGTCTAACTGTCACCCTAATAGTATCTGCCTCAACTACATCCTCTGCAGCTCATTCCATACACTAACCACCCTTTGTGTGAAAACGTTACAGCTCAGGTTCGGGTTAAATCTTCTCCCCTACTCTGATTCCCAGGTTGAATCTGGTTCTTCTCCCCTACTCTGGACAAGAGACACTGTGCATCTACCCAATCGATTCCTCTCAATATTTTATACACCTCTATAAGATCACCCCTCATCCTCCTACCCCCCCCACCGCCAAGTCCCAGCCTGCTCAATGTCCCCTTCCCCGGGCACTTTCCCTTGCAACCGCAAGAGATGCTACACTTGTCCCTTCGCCTCCCCCCTCCACTCCTTTCAGGGACCCAAGCAGTCCTTCCAGGTCCAACAGAGGTTCACCTGCACGTCCTCCAACCTCATCTACTGCATCCGTTGCTCCAGATGCCAGATGATCTATATCGGTGAGACCAAGCGAACACCTCCGCTCGGTCCACAATAACCAACCCGACCTCCCGGTGGCTCAGCACTTCAACTCCCCCTCCCATTCCGTATCCGACCTCTCGGTCCTGGGCCTCCTCCACGGCCAGAGTGAGCAACACCGCAAGTTGGAGGAACAGCACCTCATATTCCGCTTGGGGAGTCTGCATCCTTTGGGCTTGAACATTGAATTTTCTCAATTCTGTTAACCCTTGCTGTCTCCTCCCCTTCCCACCTCTCCCTCAGCCCTCGGGCCCTGGCATTCCCTCTCTCTTTATCTCTCCCCCCACCCTAGTCACACTAGCTTCTCATTTTCACACTACAAACAGCTTACAATGGCTTGTTCCCTTTATCATCGATACTTTTTTACATATCTTTCATTCATTGTTCTTTATCTCTCCACATCACCGTCTATATCTCTCGTTTCCCTGATCCCTGACCAGTCTGAAGAAGGGTCTCGACCCGAAACGTCGCCTATCTCCTTCGCTCCTTAGATGCTGCTGCACCCGCTGAGTTTCTCCAGCCTTTTGTGTAACCCTGCTCAAACTCTTCCTGTTGCTCAGACCCGCAAGTCCTGACAACATCCTCGTCAATCTTCTCTGCACCCTTGCCAGCTTGACAACGTCTTTCCTCTAACATGGTGCCCAGAACTGAACACATGCTAAATGTGGCCTCACCAACGTCTTGTATACTAACTGCAACATGACCTCCCAATTTCTATACTGATGTGGGTTCACAAAATGCTGGAGAAACTCAGCGGCTGCAGCAGCATCTATGGCGCGAAGGAATTAGGCAACGTTTCGGGCCGAAACCCTACTCATGTGTTGGACCTGTCCTTCATCTGAAAGTTTCTGCAGAAGAGGCAGGACTTGAGGAACTGAGCTATAGGGAGAAATTGTGCAGGCTAGGGCTTTATCCATTGGAGCACAAGAGGATGAGGGAGGTCTTATAGAGGTGTATGAAGTCATGAGGGAGATAGATAGAGCAGATGCACAGAATATTTTACCCAGAGTAGAGGAAGGAAGAACCAAAGGATATAGGTCTAAGGTAGGGGGGGAACGATTGAAAAAGATTCTGGGGGAGAAACGTTTTGAAATGGAGAGTGCGGGGTATATAGAATGAGCTGCCAGAGGAGGTGGTTGTGGCAATTCTTACGACAACATTTAAAAGACATTTGGACAGGTACATGGCCAGGAAAGGTGTGGAGGGGTGTGGTTCAAAAGCATGCAGGTGAGGCTAGTATAGATGGGATGAATTGGTCCAAAAATTGGGCTGAAGGGCTTGTTTCCGTTCTGCATGACTCTATGACCTTTGACCGCAAGCCCTTCAGGGAGAGGTCAGCACAGAATGTGCCGGAAGCCATGTGGATTAAGGGGTGGTGGATTTGGATGGTGGGGGGGGGGGGGGTGATGGATGAATGCAAAGTAACTTAAAGGCAACACGGTGGCGCAGCGCCAGAGACCCGGGTTTGATCATGACCACGGGTGCTGACTGTACGGAGTTTGCACGCTCTCCCCGTGACCTGCGTGGGTTTTCACTGGGAAGGTCTGGTTTCCCCCCCACACTCCAAAGACGTACAGGTTTGTGGGCTACTTGGCTTGGTAAAAATTGTAAATTGTCCGTAGTGTATGTGGTCTAGTGTCAGTGTGCGGGGATCGCTGGTTTCTGCGGACTCGGTGGGCGGGTCAGTGCAGACTCAGTTCCCAGAGACACAGGAAGAGACAAACAGCCTTTGTTGCTGACAGATCATCAACTCCAGGAAAGACTCACTTTGATATGCCCGGAACTTGCAGGCATCCCCAGTGTGTAAACAAAATATCCCCAGGCAAATGGCAATCCAGGGTGAAATTTCCAGAGAAAATATTCCGGGGCGGCACAGAGGCACAGCGCCAGTGACCCGGGTTCGATCCTGACCATGGGTGCTGTCTGTATGGGGTTTGTACGTTCTCCCTGTGACCGTGTGGGTTTTCTCCGGGTGCTCAGGTTTCCTCCCGCATTGCAAAGGCATGCAGGTCGTCAGTCATAGAGTGATACAGTGTGGAAACAAGCCCCTCGGGCCCAGCTGGCCCACACCGGCCAACAATGTCCCAGCCACCGTCGGCCCACTTGCCTGTGCATGGTCCATAACCCACCAAACCTGTCCTATCCATGTACCTGTCCAACTGTTTCTTAAACGATGGGATAGTCCCAGCCTCAACTACCTCCTCTGGCAGCTCGTTCCATCCATCCACCGTCCTCTGTGTGAAAAAGTTATTCCTCGGATTCCTATCAAATCTTTTCCCCTTCACCTTGAACCTATATCCCCTGGTCCTCGAATTAATTAGTTTTCTTTGGTTATTGATCAGTTGTCTTTGGTAAAATTGTAAAATGTTTCCCTGGTGTGTGGGATAATGCCAGTGTACGGGGATCACTGGGTGGCATGGTTTAGATGGGCCGAAGGGCTTGCCTGCAAGCTGCACCTCTAAAGTCTAATTCTGAATATGCTGGGGGTGTGCACTGTACTGGATGCAGCTACAAAGGTTTGGTGAGAAAGGACCCAGTTCAAGGCCCTCTCACCGCATGCTACTGGGTTCTGTCCGAGGGACTCTCAGACTTACCCTGATGAAGTGTTCGAGGAGGAAAACCTGTTGCAACATTTACCTAATGTCAATATCCTGAGGGAATATGATCTGTCTGAAGAAGGGTCTCGACCCGAAACGTCGCCTAATTTCTTCGCTCCATAGATGCTGCCTCACCCGCTGTTCCTCCAGCATTTTAGAAACAGAGAAACAGAGAAAATAGGTGCAGGAGGAGGCCATTCAGCCCTTCAAGCCAGCACCGCCATTCATTGTGATCATGGCTGATCGCCCCCTATCAATAACCCGTGCCTGCCTTCTCCCCATATCCCTTGACTCCACTAGCCCCTAGAGCTCTATCCAACTCTCTCTTAAATCCATCCAGTGATTTGGCCTCCACTGCCCTCTGTGGCAGGGAATTCCATAAATTCACAACTCTCTGGGTAAAAAAGTTTTTTCTCAGCTCAGTCTTAAATGACCTCCCCTTTATTCTAAGACTGTGGCCCCTGGTTCTGGACTCACCCAACATTGGGAACATTTTTCCTGCATCTAGCTTGTCCAGTCCTTTTATAATTTTATATGTTTCTATAAGATCCCCCTCATCCTTCTAAACTCCAGTGAATACAAGCCTAGTCTTTTCAATCTTTCCTCATATGACAGTCCCGCCATCCCAGGGATCAATCTCGTGAACCTACGCTGCACTGCCTCAATCACAAGGATGTCCTTCCTCAAATTAGGAGACCAAAACTGTACACAATACTCCAGATGTGGTCTCACCAGAGCCCTATACAACTGCAGAAGAACCTCTTTACTCCTGTACTGAAACCATCTACCAACCTGCATGACTTTGGGATGTGGGATAGAACTGGAGCCCCTGTAGGAAGCTCAGGTGGCTACCGGGAAAACATTCAACACTTGAGGTCAGGATTGAACCTGGGTCTTGTGTACACAAAAGTGCTGGAGAAACTCAGCGGGTGCAGCAGCATCTATGGAGCGAAGGAAATGGGCAACATTTCGGGCCGAAACCCTTCTTCAGACTGAGATGCTGCCTGTCCCGTTGAGTTACTCCGGCATTTTGTGTCTATGTGCATTAAAGTGGTGCTGGCCAAGGGGAGGGTGAGGGTCCCCCGTCCGGTCGCCTCTCGTTCACAACAGACCCCCCAGTTGATGAGAAGATTGCAGATTAAAATATTGTGACAGGATTTCCAGACCTCCGGTTCTCCCAGACTGTTTACAGGCAATTACGCCGCAGTGTGGAAAAGCTGCGGCCAGTGTATCGGTCTCCCCACTAGTCAGCGCCCCCAGCTATGACCTCTGTTATCCACTGTTAATCCTCCAAACTCTCCCAATTCACTAGTTGAAACTAAAACCCGCCGCTTCCTTCCCTTAAGCCAATTCCTCATTCATCCCCTTCAATCTCTGTCTTTTGAAACTGTCCAAAGCTTCTGAAAGTGTCGGGTTTATTCACGCACAGAATGAAACACCTGCCTGGGGTTGGCAGCATCCCAGCCCCCAGCTGCACCATTAGCGATGCTCCCCCCCCTCCTCCCCTCTCATCCCCCCCCCCCCCCTTTGGAAGCCACACACAGGTATGTAGGTGACACCATCAAGTCACCCGGTCCACCAACCGTACTATTTAGTTTAGAAAGACAGAGCGGAAACAGGCCCTACGGTCGATCGAGTCCGCTCCGACCAGCAATCCCCGCACATTAACAGTAACACACACACACACACACACACACACACACACACACACACACACACACACACACACACACACACACACACACACACACACACACACACAGAACAATTGAAATTTACAGTTATACCAAGTCAATCAACCTACAAACCTGTACGTCTTTGGAGAGTGGGAGGAAACCGAAGATCGCTGAGGGAAACCCACACAGTCACGGGGAGAAGCGTACAAACTCTGTACAGACAGCACCCGTAGCCAGGATCGAACCCAGGTCTCGGGCTCTGTAAGCGCTGTAAGGTGGCAACTCCACCGCTGCGCCACCGTGTCGCACACTGGCGTATTATTGTAACGTGTACTGAGATACAGTGAGAATCTTCCTTTGTGTGCTATCCGGTCAAATCCCAGTTGCTGCCTCACAGCGCCAGAGACCCGAGTTCGATCCTGAGCACGGGCGCTGTCTGTACGGAGTTTGTACGTGCTACCTGTGACCGCGTGGGTTTTCTCCGGGTGCTCCGGTTTCCCCCCCACATCCCAAAGGCATGTGGTTTTGTAGGTTAAATGGCTCGTGCAAAATGTTCCCAAGTGTACAGGATAGCATTAGTGTACAGGGTGATCGCTGGTCAGCACGGCCTCGATGGGCTGAAGGGCCTGTATCTCCAAAGTCTAAGGCCCTGCTGCTCTTGCAGAGGTGGCAGAGACCAGGGCTTTAGAATGGTGCTGTCAGTGACGCAGGGGAAATACAATATTTTCCGACAGTTGTCCCTTTGGCAAAACTCTCTTCGTTTCATTCTGAAGAAGGTATTTAGGCATAAAATGTGCACTGTCGCATTATTCTCAAATAGACCAGATAACATACACGCAAGCACCCTTAAGGCTGGTATCTACAGCATGGGGCAGGGTGCAGGAGACAGGGTGGCAGTGGCTCGGCAGCGGGTAACCTTTACAAGCAGAAGATGGCTGGTCTCACAGAGGACCAATTATAATTCCTTGTGGTGGAAATGACAAGAAGCCAGTCCAAAACCTTTTGAACAGGCACTCAGTGTCAAAACCACTCGAGCATACTTACCATGGTATTTACTCCACTGGCACCAATGAGCATAGACCAGTACACTACACTACAGTACTGGCCCTTCAGCCCACAACTGCCACGCCAAACAGGACGCCAAGTTAAACTGTGTGAGAAAGAACTGCAGATGCTGGTAAAATCGAAGGTGGACACAAACTGCTGGAGTAACTCAGCGGGTGAGGCAGCATCTCTGGAGAGAAGGAATGAGGGACGCTTCGGGTCGAGACCCTTCTTCAGAGTTAAACTAATCTCCTCTGGCCGCTGCACAAGTTTCAGATCCCTCCAATCCCTGCACATCCATTTGCCTATCCATATAAGCACGGAAACAGGCCCTCTTTCCAGTCCGTGCCGACCATTTGTTTTCCAGTCCCATCTACCTGCACTCAGACCATATCCCTCCATTCCCTTCACGTCCATATACCTATCCACTTTACTCTTAAATGTTAAAATCGATCCTGCCTCCACCACTTCTGCTGGAAGCTGATTCCACACAGCCACCACCCTCTGAGTAAAGAAGTTCCCCCTCACGAATTCTCATGTCCTCCCTACCCTCAATGCCACGTCAACTCTGTCTATCCCGACCTCTCAAGTCCCCCCTTAACCTTCTGCGCTCCAAAGAATAAAGACCTAACTTGTTCAAACCTTTCTCTGTAACTAGTTGCTGGAACCCTGGCACATTCTAGTAAATCTCCTGTACTCTCTCTAACATCCTTCCTATAACTAGGCGACCAAATTGTACACCATACTCCAGAATCTTACCAATGCCTTGTACAATTTTAACATTACTTCCCTACTCTATATTCAATGCCCAGCTAGCATTTCCTTTCCCTACCGTTTACCATGTACGACCTGATTTGTCCTGGCAAGATGTAGCACTTCACACTTATCAGCATTTCCATCTGCCATCATTGTCCTACTTCATTATCCACAACAACCACCTATCTCATCTGCCAGTGGACCCAACACAGATCCCTGAGACCCCACTTCACCGGACAGACAACCAACCTTCCATGAACCTTGTCAAAGGCCTTACTGAAATCCATATAGATCAAAAAATTCAAGAAGGTTTGTCAAACAACATCAGACCCTGTTTATCCAGATGCTGTATCCTTTCCATTAAATTTGCCCACCACTGACGTCAAACTAATAGGGCTAGGTCCAAAAGCCTCTTAAATGCAGTATCGTATCTGCCTCTACCACCACCCCTGGCAGTGCGTTCCAGGCACCCACTGAAAGATCTTCTCTTTAAACACTGCCCCTCTCGTCTTAAAACTGTGTTCATGGTGGAGTAACTCAGTGGGTCAGGCAGCATCACTGGAGAAAATGAATAGGTGACATTTTGGGTAGGAAATCTTCGTCAGACTCAACCAAGTCTGCAGAAGGGTTGCGTGCCAAAACTTCACCTTCTCCAGAGATGCTGCCTGACCCGTTGAGTTACTCCAGCATTTTGTGTCTATCTTCGGTGTAAACCAGCATCTGCAGTTCCTTCCTACACATTCAGATTGTCTACCCTACCCATGTCTCTCATGGTATTATTTACTTGCATCAGGCCTCCCCTCAACGTCCAACACATCGATCAGCTTTGAATTGTGCGTAAGCCCAGTACGCCCTACGCTGTGCCATCGCGTTTCACCCACCCGCTCCACCGCTGACAACAGACTGACCATTAATGAGCAGTGGTCTTCTTCGAAGAGTCAACATGTATTGGTATAACTGAGTAAAAGTTGGACCTGGGCCACATGTTCTGAGGAAGAGCCGAGTGGTGGCTTCATGTTTTACTCCTCGTTGGAAATGTGGCTCCATTGACATCAGTGCAACTGAACGGTGGAAAGGGAGAACAACACACACATAGAAACATAGAAAATAGGTGCAGGAGTAGGCCATTTGGCCCTTCGAGCCAGCACCGCCATTCGATATGATCGTGGCTGACCCAAAGTCAGTACTCCGTTCCTGCTTACTCCCCATATCCCTTGATTCCATTAGCCCCAAGAGCTAAATGTAACTCCCTCTTGAATACATCCAGTGAATTGGCCTCCACTGCCTTCTGTGGCAGAGAATTCACGCAGACCTCTTGACAGACCTTCGGGTTGAAAACTCAGATCGCAGTCCGAACCACTCTCACCTATTGTCAAGAGCAGAATATAGCACAAGGGCATTGTAAAATCTCTTTTGTGTTATTGAAAAAGTCATTCGGGGTTCCGTCCAGTTAACTTATCATTCTTTCATGTAAGCTGTCAAAGGCTCCATTTTGCTGTTTTCTGCCCTTTTTCCTGTTCCCATGGAAACGGATGCTAATGTAATTTAACACAGGACTCTCCCCACAACCAATTAGTGGTTAGGATTTTTCTTTGCGAAGGAGTTTACCTTTTAGCAGGCAAATCCTTTTATAAAACTGAATCTGCAATGCCTCCGCGAGGTGGCTGCTCGCTGTTCCAACATGCCGGCAAATTGGCAGGTACGTTGCCTCGAGTGATTTCCTGGGCACCTTGTGTCGACCGGCCAGCCCGAGAGCAACGATGCGGAGGCTTGGGGAAAGGTCATTGACCTTTCAAGGCACATGGGTCTAGCTTGCAGCAGGAGGCATTGAAAGAAAAGGAAGGGGACTTCTGAAACCAGGGAGAAGATGAAAAGCAAGGGGTTTTGAAGTGAAAACAGAAACTGCTCAAAGCACGAAAAAATGGAAAAACGTGGATCAAAGTAGGCCATTCGGCCCTTCTTCACCCTTCATTATGCTCATAACCATTGTGGTTATGGGGAGAATGGGGTTGAGTGGGAAAGATTGATCAGCCATGTCTGAATGGCAGGTATGGACTCAATGGGCTGAATGGCCTAATTCTGTTCCTATGACTAATCAACTGCTTCAGTATCTTGCCTTGCCCCCATATCTCTGACCCTTTCAACATTACATATAGGTGGATACATCTCTATCTATCCCACGTTGACCACGTGTAACGGACTGCCCCCACTACCTCGTGTGGTAGATAATTCCACAGGTTTGCCGTCCTGTGTGTGAAGAAATGTCTCTCAGTTGCAAATGGCATTCCCCCAGACCCTGAGGCTGTGACCTCTGATGATGAACCCTCAGGTCATTAGGGTCACCCTCCCCACACCTGTTCCTCTTGTTCGTCTTTTGAGAGGCACAGCATGGAAACAGGCCCTTCAGCCCATTGAGTCCACACCAATCACCAGTTCATGTGACTTCTGCGTCACCCCACTTTCTCCTACACGCTCGAAGCACTTTGCAGAAGGCCAATTAACCTACAAACAAATGCGGGAGAAAACCGGACCACGCGGAAGAAACCCTCGCGGTCACAGGGAGAACCCGCAAACTCCACACAGACAGCACCTGAGGTCAGGATCGAACCCGGGACTCTGGCGTTGTGAGGCAGCAGCTCTACCCACCGTGCCACTGTGGTGCCCTTTTATAGAACTCTATGAGGATGTAGGCAGTGGCGTGGTAATGTTGTGTTTATAATCCAGAACACCATAGGACCACATTCTGGGGATTCATTCAGATCCCACCACAACAACAGCACAAGTTAAGTTAATTACATCATGACAGACACAAAATGTTGCGGTAACTCACCGGGTCAGGCAGCATCCCTGGAAAATAGGAATAGATGACATTTTGGGTCGAGATCCTTCCTCAGACTGGCTGAAGAAGGGTCTCGACACAAAACGTCACCTCTTCCTTTTCTCCAGAGATACAGCCTGTCCCGCTGAGTTGCACCAGCATTTTGTGTCTAACTTCGGTATAAACCAGCATCTGCAGTTCCTTCCTATGTACTTAATTACATAAACCTGGACTTAATGATCCAGAAGGGACAGTGGTCGTGAAACTAGTTGAGTGCCTTACATATCCTGGTTCATCAATGTCCTTATCTAATTATACTCGTGACTCCAGCCCAGGGCAGTGATTGAACAAGTCGCTCGATGCAAGGACATCAGGGATTGGTATCAAATCCAGGCCATGCCCACATTCTGCAAAAAAAAAAGAATAATAAATTAGCTTTCTCCAGAAGTGACGAGGAAATGTTTAGTGAGTCAGAGAAAGATCAGCATTGCCCCAAGACGATCTGTTTGATGTGCCATTATGCTATTTTCAGTTCTAATTTATTGGGTGTCCAGACTAATCTGGATGGTGTAACATGTTGTATTTGTGCCAGATATTGATTCAAATTCAAGAGTTGGAACACAATGTCCCATGAATTAATCCCTCTGAATAACAAAGCTGCAAGAAGGTTGGATCTGGAATGTGCCAAATTGACTTTGTTGCAAGTGTGATACATGAACCCAGCATGTGAAATAGATTGAATTGTATCAAGATCTAGTGGTTTTGCCGTTTCGTTTCGGTGCATAAAGTTACAAGGCCAAATGATTCCCAGTTGGATTAGGCCTCTTGACATTTGATGCCCCTGAACAATTACAGAGTTAACAATGGTATTTAGCATCTTGGGTTTCAAAAGTGCCTCTTTCTCTCGGCTATGAATTTAACGCTCAACAGTCCTTTCTTTTTAGCGGTTTCTCTCTTGAATAAAGCATCACGGCTTGGTTTGGGAACAGCTCTGCCGAGCTCTGTAAGAAATCGCAGAGAGTTGTGGACATAACCCCGTCCACCACACAAAGCAGACTCCCCACCAGTGACTCCGTCTACACTTCACGCTGCCTCGGGAGAGCAGCCAACTTAATGAAAGACACTCCCCACCCTTCCTTTCCTCAGCACTCCACATAGAGCAGAAGATCCTTGAAAGCTTGCGCCACCAGACTCAGAAACAGCTTCTTCCGAAGATAGACACAAAAAGCCGGAGTAACTCAGCGGGTCAGGCAGCATCTCTGCAGGAAAGGAATGGGCGACGTTTCGGGTCGAGACCCTTCGTCACACTGAGAGTCAGGGGAAAGGGAAATGAGCGATGTAGACGGTGATATTGAGAGATACAGAACAAATGAATGAAACACATGCAAGAAAAGTAACGATGATAAAGGAAACCGGCCATTGTTAGCTATGGGCTAGGTGAAAACCAGTTACAGACAATGAGACTCACCAGGATGACATTGAAACTAGTACATCGACTAGACAGAGAGAGAGGGGATGCAAGGATTACTTGGTTAGAGAAATCAATATCATACCATTGGGTTGTAAGCTGCCCAAGCGAAATATGAGATGCTGTTCTGCAGTACTGCAGACAATACTTTCGTTCTTTGCGATATTCAGTCGGAGAAAGTTTCAGCTCATCCAATATTGGATACTGAAAAGTGAGAGAGTGAAGACACCATGGGAGGGGGGTGCGAGATCAAGATGGCGTCATTGATCGGCATGGAAACTGATATAGTGTTACCTTTGCCACCGGAACCTTGCGGATAAGGTAGTAAACCTATTTGATATTGGTCCCAGCAACAAGAAAAAAATGTTTATATGCCCATCCTTTCCAAGAATTAAGCATTTAATCACGGTTTCAATGTAAATAACATGTTCACCTGTTATGCTTAACATGAAGCTGCTTATAGTTTTTAATGGTCTTCCATCCGTATTAATTATCCTTTAGCTTTCTGTAAGGTTCACAAGTGCAACTTTTCAACTTTGAGCCATTTACAAGTCATTGAAAAGTGCCATTAACTCAGAATTGTCTTTGGTGCAAAGCTAGCACTTGACTAAAGCATTACGAGTCGATGGCCTATTAACGACACAGAATGGCAGTTGAACACCCTGGTAAATCGTTTAACATGATGACACATTTCACACATTTGAAAAAATCTCTGTTGACAGCAACACAACCCACAAATGGACATCTTGTATTTCTAAAAGGATGCTGCTGGAAAGAGTAAATGTGAAATGGTCTTGGCTAAGAATAAGGTTTTGGTTAGTGTGTGTGTGTGTGTGTGTGTGTGTGTGTGTGTGTGTGTGTGTGTGTGTGTGTGTGTGTGTGTGTGTGTGTGTGTGTGTGCGTGTGTGTGTGTGCGCGTGCGTGTGTGTGTGTGTGTGTGTGCGCGTGCGTGTGTGTGTGCGCGTGTGTGTGTGTGTGTGTTGTGTGTGTGTGTGTGTGTGTGTGTGTGTGTGCGCGTGCGTGTGTGTGTGTGTGTGCGCGTGCGCGTGTGTGTGGTGCGTGTGTGTGTGTGTGTGTGTGCGCGTGCGTGTGTGTGTGTGTGCGCGTGTGTGTGTGTGTGTGTGTGCGCGTGTGTGTGTGTGTGTGCGCGTGCGTGTGTGTGTGTGTGTGCGCGTGCGCGTGTGTGTGTGTGTGCGCGTGTGTGTGTGTGTGCCGTGTATGTGGTGTGTGTGTGTGTGTGTGTGACGCCGCAGGCCGCCCCCTGCGCGATAGCGCGTTGAGGTGACGGGACCCAACGGGTCCTACTTGGTCTAGTAACTATTAAAACTCTAATCGTGTGTGTGCGCATGTGTGTGTGCCCTTGCGTGTGTGTGTGTGTATAATCACATCTCGAAAAAAACGGCGCACTAATGGTAAGATTTTTACATATTCCACTAGAGAATTTCCCCCTGGAGTCCAAAAGCGCCTTCTGAAAAATTCATGCTTTAGCCCTCCCGCTCCCTCTCTACCTCCCCCCCACTCCCTCTCTGCCCCCCCACCCGCTCCCTCTCTCCCTCCCCCCTCCCCCCTCCCCAACGCTCCCTCTCTGCCCCCCTCCGCTCCCACTCTGCCTCCCCCCTCCCCCCTCCACCCCCGCTCCCTCTACTGCTCTCCTCCGCTCCTCTCAGCCTCCCCCCCTCCACCCCGCTCCCTCTCTGCCTCCCCCCTACCTCCCGCTCCGCTCCCCCGCTCTGCCCCCCTCCCGCTCCCTCTCTGCCCCCCTCCCACTCCCTCTCTGCCCCCCACGCCTCCCGTGGGGGCTACAGGTAGGGGATGGCTGCGTTGGGGGAGCAGTCCCAATGGATCTGCCCTTGGTCTAGTTTATAATAGAAATGAAAAAAAGCTGGAAACACTGAACAGATTGGTTAGCTTTTGTAGAGAGAAACATTTCAAATTCAAGATTCTTCATCAGAAGGCATTGGAAATGTCAGCTTATCACAGATGCCGACTGACCTGGTGAGTGTTTAAGAGGACAGTGCAGAAAATTGAAGGTAGACAAAAGTGCTGGAGAAACTCAGTGGGTGAGGCAGCATCTATGGGGCGAAAGAGACGTTTCGAGTTGAGACCCTTCCTCAGACTGATGTGAAGGTGGGGGGTGGGGGAGGAGAAGAAAGGAAGAGGCGGAGACAGTGGGCTGAGGGAGAGATGGGATAGGGAGGAGAAAGCAGGGACTACCTCAAATTAGAGAAGTCAATGTTCATACCCGCTGGGGTGTAAACTGCCCAAGCAAACTATGAGGTGCTGCTCTTCCAATTTACGGTGGGCCTCACTCTGGCCATGAAGGAGGCCCGGTACAGAAAGGCCGGATTCGGAATGGGAGGGGGAGTTGAAGTGCTGAGCCACCGGGAGATCAGGTTGGTTACTGCGGACCGAGCGGAGGTGTTGGGCGAAGCGATCGCCAAGCCTGCGCTTGATCTCACCGGCGTAGAGCAGTGCTTCCACCACTTTCTGTTCTTATTTCAGATATTGGTAGCATTTTGGGTAATATATGTACAAATTATGTATAATTCGTTTTGGGATTTGCCAATGTCCCTGTGATGCTGCTGCAAGCAAGATTTTCCGTTGCAACTCAGAGCACTCACACATTTAACAATAAGTTTGAACTTAAACATCATTAACTTTCATAATCACAGAACTGATACTCGCCAGAAGTCGTTTGCAACACCCAGAACAATGGACATATTCTGTCACATCAACACAAACCATTACAAATGTCAATTTAATTTTGCTTTTTTTTTTAACTTCATTTGTCTGAGGCAGATTTTTAATCTAATATTAATTGAGTTTATTAAGTCACCCCTCATAAATAAGTCTGTGAAGTCTGCTTATAAAAGTTTTGCTCTGTTAAAAATAAAGCACAGCAAAAAAACAGTTTTCTAATTCACGAAGCTACATTGAAGCAAAGCAATGTTTTAGTTGTTTAGTGTAGAGATACAGTGTGGAAACAGGCCCTTCAGCCCACCGAGTCTGCAATGACCAGCGATCGCCACGCATTGTCACTACCCTACACACGCTAGGGACAATTTTTACATTTATGCCACGCCGATTAACCTACAAACCTGTGCACCTTTGGAGTGTGGGGGGGAACCAAAGATCTCGGAGAAAACCCACGCAGGTCACGGGGAGAACGTGCAAACTCCGTACAGACAGCGCCCGTAGTCTCTGGTGCTGTGACGCAGTAGCTCCCACCGCTGCGCCAGCGTGCTGCCCATTGTTCATCTTGGTCAGATTGGATGAGTTGGGCTGAATGCCTTTTTCCGTGCTGTATGACTCCGTGACTAAGAGCGGGGGCAAGAGTGGCCTCGCTACAGCTATGCTCACTGTCAGGGAATGGCTTTACATTGTTCAGAGACAGTTGCAAATGATCATCGTGGCACGTCATATACATATGCCATGTATGCCATGTCACAAATCCATGATATTGCGCATACTGCAAGTACTGCACCCTTTTTAACTTCTAATTGAAGGGGATGCCAAGTGTGAAATTAATATTAGACTTTAACAGAAATCAAATCAGTTTTTGATTGGATACATGGTTTTGAAATGGGTCAGAATTTTCTTGAACTAAGAAGAGAAAATGCTGGAAATACTGCGTGCATCAGGATGCATCTCTGGAAAGAGAACACGTTTTGTTTCCTTATGCCCCTGTCCCACTTAGGAAACCTGAACGGAAACCTCTGGAGACTTTGCGCCCCACCCAAGGTTTCCGTGCGGTTCCCGGAGGTTTTTGTCCTCCGGCAACCACCTTCAACTAGCATCGCAACCGGCTTCGACTAAAAAATTACCGATTTTTAAAACGGAAACCACTTTCGACCATTAGGGAGACTGACAAAAACCGCCGGGAACCTCCAGGAACCTCCGGGAACCGCACGGAAACCTTGGGTGGGGCGCAAGGTCGCCAGAGGTTTCCCGTCAGGTTTCCTAAGTGGGACAGGGGCATTAGTTAGAACGGGGAAAGAGAGAAACCTAGATAATTATCCACAGAAGAAAAGAATGGATGCGACAAAGGGAATATATGCAATTTGGTGAGACCAGATGAGTTAATGTGTGAGTTATGATCCTAAATGTTTATGTGTATTAAGATGTAGCATTAACATGTCTAGAAGGCCAGACTGTGATATACAACATATATATCTATGCAACATATGCAGGGTTTTTTTTGATTTTCTGATTAAGAAACAAAGTACAAAGTTAGAGACACAAGAGACTGCAGATAATTTCATGTTCAAAAGTCAGAGGAGCAGAATGAGGCCATTCAGCCCATCGAATCTACTCTGCCATTCAATCATGGTTGATCCATCTTCCCCTCTCAACCCCATTCTCTTGCCTTCTCACCGTAACCTTTGACACTTTTACCAACCAAGAAATTGTCAGTCTCTGCTTTAAAAATACCCAATGACATGGCCTCCTCAGCCATCTGTGGCAATTAATCCACCACCTTCTGATCAAGGAAATTCCTTCTCATCTCTTTTCTGAAGGTATGTCTTTTATTCTGAGGCTGTGCCCTCTGGTCCTAGACTCCCCCCACTAGTGGAAACGCCCTCTTCACATCCACACTATCCAAGCCTCTATTCAGTAAGTGGTTACATTAAATCTCTCAGGAGAAAATGTGTTAAAACCCCCTGACATTTTTAGTTGTACGCATATTCTCCACCCCATCAAATATCAGGGCAACAGGTGATAAGAGATGACTGGGGGGGGGGGGGGGGGCTGTATTCACCTGAGGTAAGATGACTGAAGGGGAATAATGATCGATGTGTTCAAACGTAGGTGTTTTGCTTCCAGTTACAAAGAGTGATGTGGGAAATTGGTGTCTGCATGTTATTGTGAAAAGGCTACAGGTTACTTTCGATAGCCAGAGACTTCCTCCCATACAGACCCACTGAGTGCCATTTGCACTGAGAACTGCCAAGTAATGGGACCACCAACAAAAGAAGGCAGTTTCCCTGGGGAAGTAAATGGGTGAAACCAGACATTGGTCTCCAGATAAACAGGAAATGCATTCAGTAAGAGATTTTCAGGAATCTTGAGAGAAAAGACTTATTGGATTACCAAGTGAATTGCCTCACCCCTCTCTATTTGAGATGTGTCTCTCATCTCTTTGAAACACCCCCTCTGATCCCCGCAATTCCTTGCTTTCTTTGATTAATTGTTTGATTGAAGGCTACAGCAGGGGAACAGCCCCTTCGGGCCACTGATACCGCCCTGTCTATCCATCCGAGTTCTGTGGTCGACAAAAAATGCTGGAGAAACTCAGCGGGTGAGGCAGCATCTATGGAGAGAAGGAATAGGCGACATTTTGGGTTGAGACCCTTATGCCCCTGTCCCACTTAGGAAACCTGAATGGAAACCTCTGGAGACTTTGCGCCCCACCCAAGGTTTCCGTGCGGTTCCCGGAGGTTTTTGTCCTCCGGCAACCACCTTCAACTAGCATCGCAACCGGTTTTGACTAAAAAATTACCGATTTTTAATACGGAAACCACTTTCGACCATTAGGGAGACCGACAAAAACCTCCGGGAACCTTTGGTAGGGTGCAAAGTCTCCAGAGGTTTCTGTTCAGGTTTCCTAAGTGGGACAGGGGCATTAGGGTACCATTGATCCAGCCACTTACTGTATGTGGACTCTGGATGGAAGGAATGGGTGATGTTTTGGGTTGAGGCCCTTCTTCAATCTGAAGAAGGGTCTCGACCCGGAAAGTCACCCGTTCCTTCTACCCAGAGATGCTGCCTGTCCCGCTGAGTTACTCCAACGTTTTGTGTCTACCTTTGGTTTAAACCAGCATCTGCAGTTCCTTCCTCCAGCATACTGGATGTATATCCCTTGGAGCCAGGTGAGAATACAAAAGCAAATGGTATATTTCCATGGTGCAGATTACATCTCACTGACTGAAAAACTATTAGTTAAACTTGCTGAATTTATACAGGGAGGAACGTGCAATGAATATTTATGTGCGATGTTACATTTCAGAAAGGGACTGTAATTGTTTTCCTTTGTCAGGCAGAAATTTAGTTCATTGCAGCGTTTCCATCTGATTGGAGCACTCTTTGAGTGAAGATGGTTCTCCGGTTAATTTACTGTTGGGCTCTGTTTCAACCAATCTTTTTTTTTCTCTCTTGGACAATATTTGTTGTGAGGACATAAGCCGGCTTTTGGACTGTATCCAGGAGGAGAGACAAGTCCTGTGAGCGAGCGGCAGTGAGCAGTAGGCAGTCTGTGGGCTGATAATTCTGTAATCACCTGTCTGTTTGCTCCTGGAATGGAATTCATTGAGGTGATAATGGCTTTACTGTGCAGGCGTGTGCCTCCGAGGCTGACGCACCTGCCTGTGTAATTAAATACGTTGAAAGGCAATCCAGGATCGTGAGTTTGTGTCGGGAGGGAGGAAAGGAGCTGACAGGAAAAATCACGCAGGCCCTGTGTTCCCTGAGAGCATAAAGCAGTAACTGTATTGCGGCCCAGGTTTTTTTTTTGCCAGCGGCTGAAGGCATTTTTTGACCGGGTTGAGTGAATTCCTGCTATTGTTAGCGTAGATTGAGTGTGGCCATGTGCATCCAGCAACAGTAGCAGTGGCTTTAACCCTTCCTCCACCCCATCCGCTGGGAGGAAGAGGGTTTTGTTCTCCCCAGCCAAGCGACATGTCCGACATGAAAATAACAGGGAATGCTGGAAATACGCAGCAGGTCAGGCTGCTTCTGGTGAGAAACAAGAGTTTGCGAGCTCATAATGTGCAGGAAGGAACCGCAGGTGCTGGTTTACACCGATGAGATAGACAGCAAATGCTGGAGTAACACATCGGGGCAGGCAGCAACTCTGGAGAAAACGGATGGGTGACGTTTCGGATCGAGTCTGGAAAAGGGACTCGACCCGAAACAGCACCGATCCGTTCTCTCCCGAGATGCTGCTTGTCCCCCTGAGTTACTCCAGCATTTTGTGTCCATATTCATAAATTATAGGAGCAGAATCAGGGCATTAACCTAGGGATCTGAATCTAAAGCTGACACCATGACAACGGGACTATGGCAAGAGGAATGGGATTGTGAATAATTTCACTAGCAGCTAGAGCTTTTGGATCATTGATTGAAGGGCATTGCTTCAAATCTCACCAGGACGCCTGGGGAATTTAAATCCAAGTCAATAAATAAACTTGGATTTAAGAAAACAAAAAAGAAAAGCCAGTCTCGATAATGGTAACAAAAGAAGTGTAAAATTGTCACAAAACCCCTTCTGGTTCCTCATTGTGTGTGGGCCAAGGCAACTACCATTGTGGACCATGGATAGACACAAAATGCTGGAGTAACTCAGCGGGACAGGCAGCATCTCTGGAGAGAAGGAATGGGTGACGTTTCGGGTCGAGACCTCTCTTCATTGTGGACGATCCTGGCTGTGTATGATCCCCAGACCCAACAAGACAGTTGACTCTTGGCTGTCCCCTCACTGGCAGCACAACCTGTGAATGAGCGCAGGAATAAAGACATAAGATTAGAGTTTGTTTCAGGTTTATTATTGTCATGGTACCTATGTACAGCAAAGAGCTTTGTCTTGCATGCTATCCAATCTGATCAGATAATACTATGCATAAATACAATAAGTAAGTAAGTAAGTTTATTGGCCAAGTATTCACATACAAGGAATTTGCCTTGGTGCTCCGCCCACAAGTAACAACATGACATACAGTGACAGTTACGAATGACTCAGAAAACACTAAACATTAATAATAATAAAACATTAATGATAAAACACCATTGATCAAGCATGTGAACCAACAAAATACCAGATCAAAGGGAGGCGACAGATGTTTGGCTATTGAGTAGAGCCAAACTCAAGTACAATAGGTAGAGCAAAGGGGAAGATGTAGAGTGCTGAATATAGTTCTCAGCATCAGTTCCACAGACCAAGTCCAATATCCACATTGATAATTCTGTAATCACATATCCACAAAGGAGGAAGAGGACTGCACTTTATCGCCTTCCATCAAAGTGAGGAATGTTGATTCCACTGTGATGGATGTTTATGTTAAACTTTATTTTATGTGCTGTGTGTATTTTTGCTTTTTACTCAGTATGGCTGAATGGTAACTGAAATTTCGCTGCACCTTAATTGGTTCATGTGACAATCAAATTGAATCTTGAATCTTGAGGTGGAGGTGAATCGGACAGCACCCTGGCCTAGCTTATGGAAGGACCATTCACAACCCTGATAACAGTGGGGAAGAAGCTGTTCCTGGGTCTGGTGGTGTGCACTTTCAGGCTTCTGGTGAAGTAAATCAGTAGTTCAAAACAATCCAGAGTCAACAAAGGGATTCACGTACCTGATGGTCATTGCCTAGTCCCAACTAGTTCACTTGTGCTGTTTCCATTATCATAGAATCATGAAATAATATAGATAGGATAGAAACAGGGCCTCTTATCACTGTGCAGTCTGTGGTGACTAGCTATGCTAAGCCCATAGCCTGCATTAGGCCCATTTTCCACTACTCATTTTTATAACTACCCATTTTTTTCTATCTAACGCTTTCTAAATGATGAAACACTATCTACCTCGACCACCTCTCTGACAACTCCATCCAGCCAACCACTACCCACATATGAACATTTTACCACTCAGATCGCCTTTGCAATTCTCTCCTATCACCTTAAACTTATGACTCTAGTTGTAAACTCCCTTGTCGTTGGAAGAAGACTGACTATCTATCATATCTATGCCCTTCATAATGTTATAAACCTCCATACTGTTCCCCATTGAGTTCCCTGCATTCCATTGAGAATAAACCCAACCCATCCAAACTCTACTTATAAATAAGATAGGCACAAGGTGCTGGAGTAACTCAGCGGGGCAGGCAGCATTTCTGGACATAAAGGAAAGGTGACATTTCGAGTCTGGACTCTAATTCAGACTGAAGAAGAGTCCTGACCCGAAACGTCACCTATACTTTTTCTCCAGAGCTGCTGCCCGACCCGCTGGGTTACTCCAGTGCCTTGTGTCTATCTTTGATATCCTTGTTTCCACAATCCGCCCTTATAACGACAGCCCTTCAAACCAGGCAGCCTCCTGGTGAATCTCTCCTGCTCCCTCTATCTATTTCAGCCACACTCTTCAATAGTGCGGCAAGCAGAACTGTACACGATGCGGCAAAAGCCGTCCGACCGATGTCTTATACAGTTGCAATATGATATCTCAACGTTATAACTGACCTGTTACACGTTCTGTCTGTTTGGTGATTCTTATCTCCTGGTAAGATGGATCGTTCATGAATCGCCTCACGAGCCACAGGTAGAGATTTACACCCTGGAATGATTAAAATGAAAAAAATATTCCTCCTAGGCAAAGCAGACCAATTCTTAAAGATTTGGTCTCCTTCTATCGACTTCTTACAAGCATATGGTGCAACATAACCGTAGAAATTAAATGGTTCAGAACCGGGTGGCGGGTGGGTAAAGATATTAAATAGGTATATCTCTCTTAATTTCTTTTCCTTTTCTTTCTCTCGCTTCTTTTTTCCTGTCTTTCTCGCTATTCATTTGTCTACTCTCTTGTCTGTCTTATCTCTTTTTTGGGCTTTTCTTATTATATCACAAACTAACACCATCACCATTTTCGACGCCACTCTCCATTTTCTTCTTGCTATCGTTGTTCTTCATACTGGCTGTTTTATTATAAAGTTTAAAATAAGAAGTTGTACAAGAATTGTAATGCGTCTGTATGCATCAGGTACTTAGGTACCACATTACTGTATTTACATCTAACAAAAATAAAATTTTAAAAATAAATAAATAAAAAATTTAAATCAGAAGAACTCCTTCATGCAAACTAAATTGAACATAGAACAGTTACAGCACAGAAACAGGCCCTTCGGCCCACAGTGTCAGTGCTAGATGAACTAATCTCATCACAGGGTACACAAAAAGCTGGAGAAACTCAGCGGATGCAGCAGCATCAAAGGAGCGAAGGAGATAGGCGACGTTTCCAGCGAAACGAAGGGTTTCGGCCCGAAACGTTGCCTATCTCCACCGCTGAGTTTCTCCAGCTTTTTGTGTACCCTCGATTTTCCAGCATCTGCAGTTCCTTCTTTAACACATAATCTCATCACAGCCTGCACATGATCCATATCCCCATTGGATCCTGTTGCTCTAATTTATTTACTTGCTCTAATTTATTTATTTATTTACCAAAGTAAAGGTGCAGACAAGACATTGTAATTGGATAAAAGATTTGGGAATTGTCCAACAAATAACTATTGCCCATTGTATCAGTGTCAGACTAAGTCAAAGCTGATATAAAAGAGGTCCACAAAGGTTTTTAAAAATGTATTTAGGTTGTGAGATGTTTCCCATCAAGTTTTAATGTACTTAACGTGGGTTTCAATTACAGCTTCTCACTTCTCCTTTCTGACATGTTTAGATAATAGAAAGGAACTTTAGCCCTGTGGCCCCTGATGCTGTTTCTCAGGATAGCCTCCCTTGTGAAGGTGGGAAGGCACATGAATCTTAATGAGTGTGCATATCAAAGTAACAATACAGTCTCACCCTGTGGCTTAGTAAGATTCCCCCTGTGATGAACACATGATAGGGCCGAACATAAACTGGATACAGTTGAAATGGAGACCTTTAATAAATACAATGGCATGACGAAGAATAGAGTTGAAGTATAATGCAGTTGACGCCCTTTTAGCCTGTCATTAGTACCATTCACAGGAGGTGTATTGGCGGGTGGATTGGACCAGTTGGCTCGCTGACCTAGTTGCCACTTGTCATTGCTGCTACTCCATTTTCTGGAGTCTGAAGAAGGATCTCGACCCATAGAAACATAGAAAATAGGTGCAGGAGGAGGCCATTCGGCCCTTCGAGCCAGCACCGCCATTCATTGAGATCATGGCTGATCGTATCGAATCAATAACCTGTGCCTGCCTTCACCCCATATTCCTTGACTCCACTAGCCCCTAGAGCTCTATCTAACTCTCTCTTAAATCCATCCGGTGATTTGGCCTCCAGTGCCCTCTGTGGCAGGGAATTCCACAAATTCACAACTCTCTGGGTGAAAAAGTTTTTTTCTCACCTCAGTCTTAAATGACCTCCCCTTTATTCTAAGACTGTGGCCCCTGGTTCTGGACTCGCCCAACATTGGGAACATTTTTCCTGCATCTAGCTTGTCCAGTCCTTTTATAATTTTATATGTTTCTATAAGATCCCCCTCATCTTTCTAAACTCCAATAAATTACTGCAGGTGCCAGACCCGAAACGTTACCCATTCCTTCTCCCCAGAGATGTTTCCTGTCCCGTTGAGTTACTCATTTTGTGTCTGGGTTCTAGTAACACGCAGGACAAGCAATCAATAAATAAATAAATAAATAAATTGCTACAGGTGCCAGACATCTGAAATAAAAGTCGAAAATACTGGAAAAACTCAGAACATCAGGCAGCATCGGTTAAGAGAGGTACAGGGTTAGCATTTCAGGTCCGTCATCCTTCTGACAAAAGGAATCTGAAACATGAACCAGTATCTCTCTCCACAGATGCTGCCTGGTCTCTGAGCTCTTCCAGCATTTTTCTGGTTTTACTTATAATTTAAAAAAAGAGAGATTTCTTCTTCTCAAATCTCAAAAATATTTGTCCCCCTGATCATGAGACCAGATTCGCAAGTTAATGATTCTCTGTTTACAATTTATTTTTGCAATAATTTGCCATTTATTTCTGTAGCATTTAATGGGGCGAATTGTGCTCTAAATGTGGTTATTTTAATTGCAGATGGATCCAGTGCAAAAGGCTGTAATAAACCACACGTTTGGAGTAACACTGCCACCGAAAAAGAAGCACGTCATCTCTTGCAACGTGTGCCATCTGAGATTCAACTCTGAGGTGAGATGCTTCCCTCCTTGGTTGGAAAATTCCCCATGGTAACATCGTACAGATTCACAGCCTCCCTGCTGGCAGGGGCAAGCGAACCTGCTGCTCGTTGCCTTAAAAAGGCAGAGATAGATAGGTAGATTCAGGGGTTACGGGGAGAAGGCAGGAGAATGGGGTTAGATAGATCAACCACGATGGAATGATAGGGTAGACAATGGGCCAAATGGCCTAATTCTGCTCCTATCATTTGTGAACTTATGAACTGAACATACATGGCATTTAATTCTGGGAACAAATGGTTCCTGACATGATGGAATATAATGGGGAGTGAAATAACTAAATGCAAAATTCACATTTCTGGCTCAAGTTTCTTCAGACTCATTTGTCTTAACTACATCGTGTCACAATGAAGGCACCTAACATTTTTTATTCTGAACAAAATGGTAACTTGGTGGTGCTTTATTAACACAGCTGAAAATGTGTTTATCACATTAGTTTCGTTTAGTTTTAGAGATACAGCTGGAAACAGGCCCTTCTGCCCACTGAGTCCGCAACGTCCAGCGATCCCGATGTTGGGGGTCCAGAACCAGGGGTCACAGTTTAAGAATAAGGGGTAAGCCATTTAGAACGGAGATGAGGAAACACTTTTTCACACAGAGAGTTGTGAGTCTCCATAGACACTCTCTACACACACTTGGGGCAATTTACACTCATACCAAGTGTACAAACCCAAGCCAATTATCCTACAAACCTGTACATCCTTTGGAGTGTGGGAGGAAACCGAAGATCTCGGAGAAAACCCACGCGGTCACGGGGAGAACGCGTACAAACTCCATACAGACAGCACCCGTCGTCAAGATCGAACCCGGGTCTCAGGCGCTGCATGCGCTTTAAGGCGGGAACTCTACCGCTGCGCCACCTTGCCGCATTTTTTAACCTAGAGATGCACGGCAGAAACAGACCCTTAGGCCCAGCGATTCTGCGCTGACCAGCGATCCCCGCACATCGCACTGTCCGACACACACTGGGGACAATGTTACATTTATACCGAGCCAATTAACCTACAAACCTGGATGTCTTTGGAGTGTGTGAGAAAACCGAAATTCTCTGAGAAAACCCACGCAGGTCACAGGGAGAACGTACAAACTCCGTACAGACAGCACCAGTAGCCAGGATCGAACCCAGTCTCTGGCGCTGTAAGTGCTGTAGGCAGGAACTCTACCGCTGCGCCACCGTGCCGCCCTCAAGTAGGCATATTACTGCCATTGGTTTGTCTTGAAATCATGTGTAGCACAGATATTGTGGGCCGAAGGGCCTGTTCAATACTTCTCTGTTCTAATAATAAGGGTTACATGTGAGTAACGATGTTAAAACCGTAAAAATGACGATGAACATCAATTTGGGAATACGAGGAACTGCAGATGTTGGAAAAAGGGTCCCGACTGGAAACCTAACTATTCCCCCTGCAGATGCCTGCTGAGTTCCTCCAGCATGTTGTGCATTGATACAAGAGTACTTGCATATTTTACAGGAGTGTGATACGCACGTTCCTAAGCATGTTCAATATGTTTTGATATAAAAAAATTGTGTGTGCAGAAAGTGTATTTGTAAAAAAGCGTGCTTTTCGACACCTCTATGAAGATCGATAAACAGAGGCACTCTAGGTTAATTTACAATGTAATTAATTTGATCTGCAGGCATTGTCTGTCTTGCGAACAATCTATTACCCTGGTTTGACCACTCATTGTAGTTGCTCTGGATATAACAGCTCGTTGATGTAGAAATGTGCCCCAAAGAAAGATAAAAGCTGAATCATCCCGCCCAACAGAACCTTGCCAAACGTTTTGATATTCAGCAACTCCATGGCCTTGTACGGCAGTTTCAACAAGGTTAACAACTCCTACAAAGTAATTGCAGCATCTTTCAGGCACGTTGTGACTTCTTGTTAAACATGGAATTTATTTTGCAGCACAATCAAAATTTATTCTGCACTCTGGTTTCCACAGAAATTGCAACAATCTTCTGCTTAATCTTGTAACATGTATGGTGGCCAACAAACCCTCCCGTTCCTGCCGCACCTTTCACATAGCTATGGGTTCAGAACTATTGGTGCAAGGAGAGCGAGGGCCAAAACCCTTGAGAGGAGAATAATTTTAAGCAGCCGTTTTAAAGGGAATTAAGAGGCAGAGTGGTTTAGGGAGGACATTTTAGAGCTTAGATCCTTGGCAGCTGAAGACATGCCTTTTAATGGCAGAGTGATTCAAATCAGAAATGTACCAGAGCCAAAAGTAACGGATGCCCTGATGCTTTGATGTGAAATGTTCCCATGGATCAGGTTCTAAACAGGGTCCAAATATACGAAATGGAAATTGGAGGGGTCGTCATGACACCAGGCAGAAATATGATCTGCCCCGCTGTGTGTTTTCATTCTCTTGCATTTGGAGCATTAACAGGTACTTCTGAGTTTGAGATTGAGTTTGAGTTCAGTTTATCGTCACCTGTACCGAGGTTCAGGGAGACGTTTTTGTTGCGTGCTACCCAGTCAGCGGAAAGGCAACACATGATTACAATCGAGCGTGCCGATAGGCATTTCTCGGAGAAAGGGCATAATTTTCAGCAAAGGAGACAATTCCTGTCTCCTCTTGCCTAATGGGAGCGGGGAGGAGCGAGACTGTCCGGGGTGAGACTGGTCCTTGATTATGCTGGTGGCCTTGCCGAGGCAGCGGGAAGTGTAGACGGAGTCGACAGGAGGGAGGTTAGTTTGCGTGATGCTCTGGGCTGCGTCCATAACTCTGCAATTTCTTGCTGCCTTGGATGCCGCTGTTCCTAAACCATGCTGTGAAGCATGGCGATAAAATGCTTTCTATGGCGTTAAATGCTTTAATGTCTCCGGTGAGGGCTAGTAAATTTCTTACTGGAGCACTCCCCTCACTCCTGAAGTGACAGCTCAGGATTTTGTGCTTAATTCCAGGGCGTAGGGCTTGTATCCAGAGTTGATCGGCACTCCTAATAAACGTGCCGCGCGCAGTCATCAAACATAATTCCATTTAATTTATTATTGTGCAATGAAAACCAACAACTTGTTGAATTTGATTTCAAATGCCATTACTCTGTGTCATAAAGGAGGTGGTCCCAGTTATTCATTCAGAGTAAAATTCCTGCAGTTGTTCCTTTGGTAAAGGCCTGATGAAGGGTCATTGATCTGAAACATTGACTCAGTTATTCTCTCCATGGACGCTTGCTGACCTGATGAGAATTTTTAGTTTTATTTCAGATGCAATTTTTATTTTGTTTTTCAGTTATTTAAACAAAGTTGTGTGACTAACTTCTTCAGTAGATTATAGAATGTCCCATTAACTATTTTGCCTAAGATTAATTGCAAAGCAAAGCTTTTTTAAACCGCGTAGGAAGGAACTGCAGATGCTGGTTTACACCGACGATAGATACAAAATGCTGGAGTAATTCAGCGGGACGGGCAGCATCTCTGGAGAGAAGGAATGGGTGACGTTTCGGGTCGAGACCCTTCTCCAGACAGAAGGAACATCACCCATTCTTTCCCTCCAGAGAGGCTGCCTGGCCCGCTGAGTTACTCCAGCACGTTGTGTCTATGGTCATCTAGGCTTCCGCCTTAGCCATTCACCCTCAGCAAGTGGCTGGGAGAAGAGTCACAGTGGGTGGAGCAGCTGCCTCTCAGCACCAGAGAACCTGGTTCAATTCTGACCTCTGGTGCTGTCTGTGTCGAGTTTGCACGTTCTCCTTTCAACTGCACCACTTTCCACCGAGATCTCAAAGACATGTGGGCTTGTCGGATATTTGCCCGCTGTAAAATTGTTCCTAGTGTGTAGGGAGTGGATGCGGAAGTGGGCAAACATAAAACTAGTGTGGAGGGATGATCACCAGCCAGTGTGGTCTGGGTGGGCTGAATGGCCTCTTTCCATGCTGTATCTTTCAATCAACCAATCAACCCACACACCTCTGACAGTGGCAAGGTGGTGGGAATGTGACAGGGCCATTTACTGAGTCCCACGCGATGGGTCAGGGTGTGGTGGGAACGCAGCCAGGGGTGCTAAACATAAATTCATACAGTGTGGAAACAGGCCCTTCAGCCCAACTTGCCCACACCGACCAATATGTCCCATCTACACAAGTCCCACTTGCCTGCAGTTGGCCCATTATCCCCCTAAACCTGTCCTATCCATGTACTTGTCCAATCGCTTCTTAAACATTGTGCTAGTCCCTGCCTCAACTACCGCCTCCGGCAGCTCGTTCCATACACCCACCACCCTTTGCATGAAAAAGTTATCCCTCAGATTCCTATAAAATCTTTCCCCCTTCACCTTAAACCCCTGCCCTGCGGTTCCCGATTCCCCCTACTCTGAGCAAGAGACTCCATGCGTCCACCCGATCTAATCCCCTCGTGATTTTATACACCTCTATAAGATCACCCCTCATCCTCTCGCCCTCCAGGGAACAAAGTCCCAGCCTGCGCAAACTCTCCCTGTAGCTCAGACTCTCGAGCCCTGGCAACATCCTCGTAAATCTTCTCTGCACCCTTTCCAACTTGACAACATCTTTCCTGTAACGTGGTGCCCAGAACTGAACACAATGCTGTAAATGACGGCCCCATTGTCAACTGGTGCCTACTTTCTGGGTTTTCTGGGTCTCGATGTCTGGATCTCTTCTCTCCAGAGATGCTGCCCATCCCGCTGAGTTACTCCAGCGTTTTGTATCTATCCTTTTTTAAACCTGTGGTTTTCAATTTGTTCACTATTTGCTGACTTTCCTTTCCTCTGCTGACTATTTCAAGATTATTTTCCTCTTTCCCCTTTGCTTCTCTCCGCCGCACAGAATCCCCGTATCAGATGCCGCACATCTGTTGCCCAAGACTTGGCCAGCTTAGGTTTAAAAGATTAATTAGAGCCTCGTGGGATGATACAATCTTTGCAGCAGAGAAGGATGCCATCAGCCCATCAAAGAGGTGCTGGCCCTCTGTAGAATTGTTCACTGAACACCAGATAACAGAAGAAAATAGGAACGAGAATAGTTCACATAGCTCCTCATGCCTGCCCCACCATTGAATACGATCTATCCCAGGCCTCAACTATTTTCTCCCAGTTCCCCATATTCCTCAACTCCCTGATCTTTCAATGGATTAATTACCTCCTCTTCAAACCCCACCCCCAATGATCTAGCTTCCCCTTCTTCCATTGCTCTTTCTTTGTAATAGCCCTGTCCCACGGTACGAGTTTATTCCAAGAGCTCTCCCGAGTTTAAAAAAACATCAAACTCGGGGAATGGACGTAGCGGGTACGTCGGAGCTCGGGGACGCCTCTTTGCGCTAACGGCAAGTACTCGGGAAGACTCGCTAATGGTAGGGAAGCACGGGAAGACTCGTGAAGATTTTTCAACATGATGAAAAATGTCCACGAGAGCCCCGAGAACCGACGAGTGGCCATTACCGTCAATCTCCGAGTTTGAATCAGGGCAAACTCGGGAGAGCTCTTGGAATGAACTCGTACAGTGAGACAGGGCTTTAACTCTACAAATATTTTTCCAAGTGTCAATACAATGCTCTTCTGAAAACCCCGATTGGTTTTACAGAGCCAGAGACCCGGGTTCGATCCCGACTACGGGTGCTGGTCTGTGCAGAGTTTGTACGTTCTCCCCGTGACCGCGTGGGTTTTCTCCGGTTTCCTCCCACACTCAAGGAAGTACAGGTTTGTGGGTTAATTGGCTTTGCTACAACGATTTGTAAATTCTCCCTAGTGTGTGTGACAGTGCTACTGTGTGGGGTGATCGCTGGTCAGCGTAGACTGGGTGGGCCAAAGAACCTGTTTCCACACTGTATTTCTAAAGTCTAAAGTACGCTCATTGGGGCCTTGTAGAACCTATCTTCATTGTCTACACTCCACTCTGCAACTCTCCAGAGGCGCACCTGCCTTGTTTCACTCGCTGGATTCCTCTTGTCCACCCTGCTCCCACCACGCCACTGGGTGTTTGAAGTCAGTTTGTGCTGGAAAGCCGTGATTCCAACGGTGGTTGACATCGTAGCGTTTTGATGCCTCTTTTTATTAATAGTTCAATTTATATTATTCAATTTGAGAATAATTTCACCCATAGATCTTGAGGAAATATATATGTCCGTCACATTATGTTTAAGAAGGAACTGCAGATGCTGGAAAATCGAAGGTAGACAAAAATGCTGAAGAAACTCAGCAGGGTGAGGCAGCATCTATGGAGCGAAGGAAATAGGCAACGTTTCGGGTCGAGACCCATCCTCAGACTGATGTGAGGGTGGTGGGGGGGCGGGAAGAAGAAAGGAAGAGGTGGAGGCAGTGGGCTGAGGGAGAGCTGGGAAGGGGAGGAGAAAGAAACCTGAAATTAGAGAAGTCAATGTTCGTACCGCTGGGGTGCAGACTGCCCAAGCGAAATATGAGGTGCTGCTCCTCCAATTTATGGTGGTCCTCACTCTGGCCATGGAGGAGACCCAGGACAGAAAGGTCGGATTCGGAATGGGAGGGGGAGTTGAAGTGCTGAGCCACCGGGAGATCAGGTTGGTTACTGCGAACCGAGCGGAGGTGTTGGGCGAAGCGATCGCCAAGCCTACACTTGGTCTCACCGATGTAGAGCAACTGACATCTAGAGCAGCGGATGCAATAGATGAGAATGGAGGAGGTGCAGGTGAACCTCTGCCGCACTTGGAAAGACTGCTTGGGTCCTTGAATGGAGTCAAGGGGGAGGTAAAGCAACAAGTGGAGCATTTCTTGCAGTTGTAAGGAAAAGTGCCCGGAGAGGGGGTGGTTCGGTGGGGTTCACAAATTGACCAGGGAGTTACGGAGGGAGCGGTCTCTGCGGAAAGTAGACAGGGGGGGAGATGGGAAGATGTGGCAAGTGGTGGGATCCCCTTGGAGTTGGCGAAAATGAGGGAGGATTATTTGTTGTATGTGACGGCTGGTAGGGTGGAAGGTGAGGACAAGGGGGACTCTGCCCTTGTTACGAGTGGGGGGGATGGGGAGTGAGAGCAGTCACGGGGAATAGAAGAGACCCTGGTGAGAGCCTCATCTATAGTAGAAGAGGGGAACCCCCGTTCCCTGAAGAATGAGGACATCTCTGATGCCCTGGTTTGGTAAACCTCACCCTGGGTGCAGATGTGGCGTAGACAGAGGAATTGGGAGTAGGGGATGGAGTCCTTGCAGGAAGCAGGGTGGGAAGAAGTGCAGTCCAGATAGCCGTGGGAGTCAGTGTGTTTATAGTGGGTGTCGGTCAGTAGTCTATCACCTGCGATGGAGATAGTGAGGTCAAGAAATGCTAGGGAAATGTTTTCAAGAATAATGAATTTATTTCCTCATTATGTTCACGCTGGCTCAGTATGTTCAAGGATTGAGACAATATTTAGTTCTTCATTTCTTGATCTAGCTTGAGTTATGGAGCGCCAAGCTCAAGATGAACTTCCACACGCCTTGAAACATTGTTTGATTTAGTCGAGTTTATTGTCACGTGCGCCAAGGTACAATGAAAAGCTGCTTTATTGCGAGCTGTCCAGTCAGTGGAAAGTCTGTCCGTGATGACCATCAACCCACCCACGGTGTACAGATACAGGATAAAGGGATTCACACTTAGTGCAAGATGAAGTCCAGTTACAACAAATCAGATATTTTATTTCTCAGTGCAAAGACAGAATTCATTAATGATTCTCACATGACTATTTGTCATTAAATTTTACTCCAGTTCAGTGAAACAGATTTCAGACACTCTTTACCCCATCACCAGTTTATTCTTTAAATGCACTTTATCCATCCATGAAAGACCCCGTGAGAAATTATGGATTGTAATCCTCTGAGGAATTCATAAAAATCCCCCAATCCCAAGTTTTGGTCCAATAATCTTTTACAATTGAGGAAAGAGTTAATGGTGCAAGCCAAGCTTGGCTCCTTGTTGTAAAAGGCCACCTTATTGCTGGGAGAAGAGAACTTCTAAATCTCTTCCGTCTCTATCCCGTGCTCCAGATGTTGAAGATTTATATTTTTAGCTGCACAACATTGACACAAAATGGCTCAGTTTGTGATACTTGGCATCTGAGTCAAACGCCTGCGAGTTCATGACCCACTCCAAAGGCCTGAGCAGAAATATCTGCCGTGACATTCCAGCAGAGATGGGGCTGCTACACTGTGGCGGTGCTGTCTTTCTTTAGAATGAGATTTTAGAGTAAGATTTGGTCGCATGGGGAAATATGTTTTTGTCAAATCTAAATTCCAAATATATTCAACAGTTAAGTAGGCAATCTTATTAATGATGTCCATTCAAACTATTTGCAAATGCAGTTGAAATTTGCTTGATTTATTTCCATCTCGTGGAATCATAGAGGTTAGATGATCCATGTGTCTATCTTTGATCCTGTCCATGTTGTTTGAATCATCAGTCACAAGCAGAGCCTACTATCCCCATCACCTCTCTAGATATCAGCTATCAAGGCTTTCTTTTCGGGGTTGCACAAAAAGCTGGAGAAACTCAGCGGGTGCAGCAACATCTAAGGAGCGAAGGAGATAGGCGACGTTTCGAGTCGAGACCCTTCTTCAGACTGGTCAGGGATCAGGGAAACGAGAGATATAGACGGTGATGTGGAGAGATAAAGAACAATGAATGAAAGATATGCAAAAAAGTATCGATGATAAAGGGAACAAGCCATTGTAAGCTGTTTGTGGTGTGAAAATGAGAAGCTAGTGCGACTAGGGTGGGGGAGGGAGAATAGAGATAGAGGGAATTGCCAGGGCCCGAGGGCTGAGGGAGAGGTGGGAAGGGGAGGAGACAGCAAGGGTTAGCAGAATTGAGAAAATTCAATGTTCAAGCCCAAAGGATGCCGACTCCCCAAGCGGAATATGAGGTGCTGTTCCTCCAACTTGCGGTGTTGCTCACTCTGGCCGTGGAGGAGGCCCAGGACCGAGAGGTCGGATACGGAATGGGAGGGGGAGTTGAAGTGCTGAGCGACCGGGAGGTCGGGTTGGTTTTTGCGGACCGAGCGGAGGTGTTTGGCGAAACGATCGTCAAGCCTCCGCTTGGTCTCACCGATATAGATCATCTGGCATCTGGAGCAGCGGATGCAGTAGATGAGGTTGGAGGAGGTGCAGGTGAACCTCTGTCGGACCTGGAAGGACTGCTTGGATCCCTGAAAGGAGTGGAGGGGGGAGGTGAAGGGACAAGTGTTGCATTTCTTGCGGTTGCAAGGGAAAGTGCCCGGGGAAGGAGTAGAGCGGGAGGGGAGGGAAGAATTGACAAGGGAGTTGCGGAGGGAGCGGTCTTTGCGGAAGGCAGACAGGGGGGGAGATGGGAAGATGTGGCGGGTGGAGGGGTCACGTTGGAGGTGGCGAAACTGGCGGAGGACTATCTGTTGTATTTGCCGGCTGGTGGGGTGAAAGGTGAGGACCAGGGGGACTCTGCCCTGTTTGCGAGTGGGGGAATGGGGAGCGAGGGCAGTGTTGCGGGGTATGGAGGAGACCCTGGTGCGAGCCTCATCAATAGTGGGGGAGGGGAATCCCCATTCTCTGAAGAATGAGGCCATTTGTGATGACCTGGTGTGGAACACCTTTTCGGCCAGTTGCCTTGGAGGATCATTTCTGTAGAACTATTTCTGAATACCAATCATTGGATTTATCCATCAAAGTGATGTTCTATTTCCCTGGCAACCAAAACTCCAATCAATTTATTTCCATTAGTTTGTAAAGTCGAGATACAACTTAACATATCAGTATAGTTGGGCGACAGAGGTAGAGTTGCTGCCGTACAGAGCTTGTAGCGCTGGAGATCCGGGTTCGACCCTGAATACGGAGTTGTACGTTCTCCCCATGACCTTGCGGGATTTTCTCCGAGATCTTCGGTTTCCTCCCACACTCCAAAGACGTGCAGGTATGTAGGTTAATTGACGTGGTGTTTGTGTAAAATTGTCCCCAATGTGTGTAGGATAGTGTTGCTGTGTGGGGGTTGCTGGGTGGTGTAGACTCGTTGGGTCGAAGGGCCTGTTTCCTAAACTAAACTAAAGTAAACCATTGATTTCTCAGGTACACACACAGGATCCTACAGCGTCATTGTGAAATGAGCAGTGAAGTTATTCAATATTTATATTTATTATTTATTTTTTATTTTTTATTTATTAGAACAATATTTATTAGAACAGTGTGGGAAAGAACTAAAAAATGCTGGTTTAAATCGAAGGTAGACACAAAATGCTGGAGTAAGGCAGCAAACTTGCTCCTTACATTTCCATTTAACTTCCCCACCCCCCCTCTCACCTTACAGCTATGCCCTCTAGTGTTGGACATTTCTACCCAAGGAAAAAAAGGTTTTGACTGTCTACCCTATCTATTCCTCCCATGAATTTATCTACTTCGATCAAGTCTCCCCTCAACCTCCAACGTTCCAGAGAAAACAATCCACGTTTATCTAACCTCTCCTAGTAGCTGAAACCCTTCAAATCCAGAGAGCAAGCCTTCTACAAAGCATCCACATCCTTCCAGTAATGAGGTGACCAGAACCGCACGCAATACTCCCCAATTTATTCCCCAATCAATATCACTGAATCAAATTGCCCAATGATTATCTTATTACTGTATAAGTGCAGATTGTTGTAATATTGTTCGTGTGGAAGACAAAGTTATAAATTATTTCACTGGCGGTAAAGTGGTGTGAAACATCTTGAAAGGACCATGAAGGATAAAATATAAATGCAAGTCGTTCTTTATTGTGTGGCAGTCGAACAGTGTCATCTCTCTCCGACCCACTCCAAGACCCCATACACAGTTGGGCCGGTTCCCTCGAACCCCCCCCCCCCCCCTATTCACAAGGCGGCAGTCTTTGGAGGGGGCAGGGCGTGTGGCTGAAGGAGAGAGCTGTCCTGAGCCTTTTCCCGCGCACACCATTCCCTTCAGCATCCTTCAGGGGCAGTGATGCGGTGAGAATGGCTTTTACGACTCAATTCATTTTTGTCAAATTGAGGTTCCACTGTTAAACTCGCCCAGTGTCATTTGCATTTTAATGACACAAATGAATTTTTTTGTGGAATTCTAATAAAGTGTGATGAAATGGAGTGATAGAAGAATAAACTGGTGATGGGGTAAAGAGTGTCTGAAATCTGTTTCACTGAACTGTAGTAAATTTAATGACAAATAGTCATGTGAGAATCATTAATGAATTCTGTCTTTGCACTGAGAAATAAAATAGCCTTGCTTCTTGCAGAAGCTGCTTTGACATTTGTAAGCCGGAGAAGTCCATATTTATTTTTGCCTGTTTCATATTTATAAATCTTACATTTGCACAGTAGATTATTTAAACCAAGGCTAGAAAAAGCACATCCTCTAAGTATAAAACTATACGTACCCTGGTGAAACATTATTACCCAGAATGTAAAGGACTTTCAGAAGTTGATCAGTGGAGCTAAGATCAAAACAATGCATTCGGAAATAACAAGGGATTTTGTTTTTAAAGATAGGTCAAAGATTTCTATTAATCGATGCACTGCAAAGGGAAGTTGAAGGGTAAAGATATTAATAGCATCACTAAAGTGATATCAGGCGGCAAGGAGAGGACACATTGTAAAAGTCTCAGTGTCTGGTGGAAATACTTTTGATGACTTCCAAAGATGAAGTTACATTTCCGTGTGGGGGAAGGGAGGAATTAACAAAGAAATAGGGTAATCGTTCATTAAAGTTAAGGAAGGCAAGATAATGAATCCTAATCTTCTTATCGAGTCCACATCAAGATTTGAAATTGTTCAGCCAGAGCTGAGCGCTCGTCTCGGCATCTGCACAACGGGGTCCGTCTTGTCGCTTCTAGCCCTCCTTGCGCGTGGTGGTGGAAAGATTGGTGGAAACGGTCGCGACGTGAACGCTCTTTCCTTGACCCCATGAATCCTAAAGGACTAACGTGTCCAAGGCTCTTCTGCTTTGCTGATCGTCAACAAACATAACAAGGGCAAATTCCTCAACCAAACATTGTTTGTTGGAGGCGGGTAACACTCAACTAACGGCAGTGGCTGCTATGACAATGTATCGGAAGCTATACCATATGACAGATCCCGTTTTTGAGTTATAGTCATATTGTGCAGGAACAGGCCTTTCAGCCCAACTCATCAATGCTGTTCCAGGTGCAAGATGTCCCATTTGCCTGCATTTGGCCCTTTTCCTAAAGGGTACGCTAACAGTCAGCAGACTTCTTACATGGACATTTCTATATGCAACTTGTGAAATTGTTTATGTTTATGAATGATCCACAACAACACACATAGTGAAAGATCAATCTTCATTCCATAAGCAATCAGGAACATTTGAACTGCCAGCCATTCACTTCCAGCTCGGCGTGGCTTGTGAGAGCCGGCTGACCTTGTTAGTGTAAAGCTGTGTAGTACCATAATACCACGTAACGGGTGGCATGCAGAAATGTGAAATGGAGATTATAAATGGCATGGATCAATAAGGGTTAATGTACAGTTTATAATATTCTTCAGAGATTTGTTCAAAAGTGAATATATGTCGGACTGGACTGCCATTGCCGGTTTAGACTGAAGGTAGACAAATAAGCTGGGGTAACTTAGCGGATCAGGCAGCATCTCATGAGAAGAGAGTCTGAAGAAGGGTCCCGACCCGAAATGTCACCTATTCCTTCTCTCCAGAGATGCTGCCTGACCCGCTGAGCTACTCCAGCTTTTTGTGTCTACCGTTAGAAAGTGGAACCTGCATCTGAGGATCGGAATATTGCACCAAATTTTGAAAAGGAACTTGTTGCAGCACAGCTATTAACAACAAATGAGACTAACAACAGTTGTGAGATAATTTGGAGGATCCCACAGAGAGAAGATAATGATCACTTAGATAGGTCTGGCACTGGAGGACAAATAGCCACTGAAGGAAAGCTTGTTGTATTAAGCTTTTTAGAAAGATCTTTCTCACCGCTGATCTACAGATTAACGAAGAAGGTTTTAGTAAAGGTTTGACACTGACCTGTCCCCTCACTTGTATCCACATATCACTTGTCAGGCTTTGACCCACATGCCCGCCGCCCCCCCCCCCCCCCCCCCCCCCCCCCCCCCCCCCCCCCCCCCCCCCCCCCCCCCCCCCCACCCCCCTCACTCCCTTATTCTGTTTTCTCCCTCCTACTAACAATGTGAAGAAATATTGCTATTGAGGGAGTGCAGAGTAGGTTCACCAGATTAATTCCCGGGATGGCGGGATTGACGTGTGAAGAGAGAATGGGTCGACTGGGCTTGTATTCTGGACTGGAATTTAGAAGGATGAGAGGGGATTTTATAGAAACATAAACAATTCTTAAAGGATTGGACAGGGAAATGTTCCCCATGTTGGGGGAGTCCAGAACCAGGGGTCAGAGTTTAAGAATAAGGGGTAGGCCATTTAGGACTGAGATGAGGAAAAACGTTTTCACCCAGAGAGTTGTGAATCTGTGGAATTCTCTGCCACAGAAGGCAGTGGAGGCCAATCCACTGGATGTTTTCAAGAGAGAGTTAGATTTAACTCTTAGGGCTAATGGAATCAAGGCAAGCGTTGACTCGGAGGCAAGATTGTAGGGTAAATTGGCTTAACTATGCAAGAGAAATGAGGTTGTGAATGTGGCAGGGAGGTGGGGATTCAGTGCTGTCCATTGTGTATATGAACTTCTCAGACAGACTGGGGCTGTGAAACCAAGCTGCTGAAGCCACCACACAAGGTGTTGTATGTGACATGGGTTTCCTTATTGCAGCACAAAGGTTATCTAATGCATAGCAGTTCAGTGAACCTGAGGTTGAAGTTCATTCCCGGTCACTAGCATCAAATGCGTATTATATTTGCAACGACGCATTCAATCTGTCTCCAGAATTTGGTTCCTTGGAGAGTATAATAAGCTGCCGTCGCTGTACGCGCATGGCTGGAGCAATGTCGACAAACTGTGTGCAGGGTCCATAATCCCAAGTATGGACTTTCTGGAAAGGGCTTTTTTTCCTCACAGACAGAACCTGGAACAGCAGTACAGCAAAGGAACCGGCTCTTCAGCCCACGATGTCCGTGCCGAACATGTTGCCGAGAAAATCTAACCTCATCTGCCCGCTCGTGATCCAGATCAATCCATTTCCTACATCTGCGGGTGCATATCTAAAGGCCTCTTAAACGCCACTCTCGAATCTGCCTCCACCACCACCTCAGGCAGCTCGTGGCAGGAGCCCATCATCACAGGTGTAAATAAGGTTTCCCTTACCGTCTGCTGTAAACGTTGGCCCTCTCACCTAAAGGCTTTGCACACTAGACTTTGACATTTCCACCATGAGGGAAGAAGGTTCTGATTGTCTACCCTATCCGTGCCTCTTGTCCCCTGTAGATACTTATAGGTGCATGTCCTCCCTGAGACCACAGAACAGTCCAGTCTTTCAAAAGCAGCAGAAATGTTTCTACATGAATAGGAAGGTAGACACAAAATGCGGGAGTCACTCAGCGGGTGAGGCAGCATCTCAGGGGACAAGGAATGGCCGATGTTTCGGGTCGAGACGTCTCGATCTGAAACGTCGCCCGTTCCTTCTCTCCTGAGATGCTGCGTCACCCGCTGAGTGACTCCGGCATTTTGTGTCTACCTTCAATTCTAACCAGCATCTGCACTTTCTATAAGAATACGTCTCTGCATTTCTTTGGAGTTGCTCCCACTTTCCCAGTTTAAACTTGCCACAAATCGAGCTGGTGCATAATTAAGCTGTCACCTCAGATTGATAAAAAAGCGGCTTGCAAATGCATCAATTGAGGAATAGTGGAGAGGAGTGAAAGGCACTTAGTTTGGCATGCACAAAGCACGAGATCTTCACACTTCATGCCTCCAATTTCCCATCTGCTGTGGACGGGAAAGTGCAGTCGAGCCGACTGCAAGTTGGCAGCATGCATTCCTAGCAGGCACCAGGGAATAATGCAACAGAACTTCAAACCCTGCAACTTAGGGGATAGTGTGGATGCACCAAAAGGCAACCACTCTCTTCAAGTATCTCCCACCGGATTGAGTTCACAACGAGAGCTTTACAACTTTACAACAAGTGTAAGCACTACGAACTGCAGATGCTGCTTTACAAAACAAAAAAGACACAAAGTGCTGGAGTAACTCAGCAGGTTAGGCAGCATCTCTGGAGAATATGGATAGGTGATGCTTCACAAAACGTTCTCTGGAGATGCTGGCTGGTTCACTGAGTTACTCCGGCATGTAGTGTCTTTTTTCTGTAAAGCAGAATCTGCAGTTCCTTGCATCCAAAGGTCCTCCCATAAACTAGGGTCCTATCCAATTCACCTCTACCCGAGTGAGGATATTGGCCTTTGTCTATGGAACTGATGCGCTACAATGCTGAGCACTGTATTCTGCACTCTGTATCTTCCCCTTTGCTCTATCGGTTGTATTCGAGTTTGATTTGATTGTATTTATACATGGTGCACCTGCCCCGTTTGCAGAACACGCAAGACAAAACTTTTCACTGTACGTCAATGTACGTGACAATAGTAAGCCTAAACCAGTAATATTTTGTGGAATAAAAAAGGAATCACTGATGCTTTAACTTAAAACACTTTCCGTTGATCACAGTGCAACAGCAGAGACGGAGACGAGGAAACACTTTTTCTCACAGAGAGTGGTGAGTCTGTGGAATTCTCTGCCTCAGAGGGCGGTGGAGGCCGGTTCTCTGGATGCTTTCAAGAGAGAGCTAGATAGCGCTCTTAATAATAGTGGAGTCAGGGGATATGGGGAGAAGGCAGGAACGGGGTACTGATTGGGGATGATCAGCCATGATCACATTGAATGGCGGTGCTGGCTCGAAGGGCCGAATGGCCTACTCCTGCACATATTGTCTATTGTCTATCCTACCTCTCAAAGAGGCTGCAGTTCATTTCTTCTCACCACTTTATTTGTGTGCTGAGGTTTCTTTGAGCCATATAAGTATGAGATTATTTTCTCCTTTTACTTCCCACTGTGACACAGGTCAACTTGTTTCTCAGTGTCTTTGTAAGAGTTTTATTTCCAACACTGAGTAAAAAAGACGCTAAGTGCTGCAGTAACTCAGCGGGTCAGGCAGCATCTCTGGAGAACGTGGCTAGGCGGCCTTTCGTGTTCGAGATCCTTCTTCAATATCTATGGTTCAGGGTCATTTAATAGTTTAACTTTTCAAATAATCTCCTAATCCCTGCCCATCTGGGGTTTTTCCCCATCTGGAGTGAATTTGGTTCAGTCACTATATTAGCCGACCGTGTGTGTCAGTCAGCCTGCCGTGGTTATATTGGGATTGCAGTACCTTCCTGAGTATTAAGTGAAGTCTACGAGGTGCCTCATCGAGATTAGTAAACACTCTCCCCTTCTAAATGAAATTCCACTGAATCGTGTCACTTCTCAGAGCGATGAATCTTTGGCTGCCAGCCTGATTGAAGCCAGGCCTAGCTAAGATTGAAAAAAAAATTCAGCTTCTCCATCAAAGTGCAGAGATTAAGAAGCAATCTAAGAGTTCCTCTGACCCATCAAATCCAAGGCAAAGTTACGAACACAAACCATCCCAGGGCACGAGTCGCCTGTTTATTTTTACTTTAAGTTTCGTGCCAGACGGAGAAGTCGTGACAACCTACAGGAGGCATCCTGGAGCACCGGAGACCCACACCAACGCTCTCCTGGCAAAATCCTTCCAATGCATTGGCAGGATAAACAATTCAATGAGAGCCTCCTCTCCCAGGCCAACGTTCCCTGCACAATGTTCAGATCACACTTGTGGAATTCTTTGCCACAGAAGGCTGTGGAGGCCAAGTCAATGGATATTTTTTGAGGCAGAGATAGATAGATTTTTGATTAGTACGGGTGTCAGGGGTTATGGGGAGAAGGCAGGAGAATGGGGTTAGGAGGCAGCCATGATTGAATGGCAGCGTAGACTTGATGGGGCGAATGGCCTGATTCTACTTCTATTACCTATGACCTAATGACACTTAACCCTCAGCTTAGTGGAAGAAATAGTGGAAGAAATCCAAACCAGCCTCTCACCACCCACAGCACTCCACCTGTAGTAGGGTGTGGGGCCCACGTTGTGTGACGTTGTGCTTCACAGGGGGTCTGCTGAACAAAGTTTAATGTCAAGATGCAGGTGGCTGGGTGACAAGAAGCTCGGTTAAATACAGACAGGTCTCGAGGGGAGACTCAACTCTGGAGACGGGGACGGGAGGTGGAGACTCTGGCACTGTAAGGCAGCAGCTCCACCGCTGAGCCACTGCGTCACCCTCTTTGAATGAGCACTTCAAAGTCAGGATGTTGCAAAACAAAGGACAAATGAGTTAACGAAGAAACTGCAGATGCTGGAGAATCGAGGGTTACACAAAATGCTGGAGAAACTCAGGGGTGCAGCAGCTAAGGAGCAGAAGGATAGCTCGACCCAAACGTCGCCTATCAAGATGCTGCTGCAACCCGCTGAGTTTCTCCAGCATTTTGTGTAACGTGAGGTCAGCAAGCTCAGGCATATGCACACTTATCAACTTAAAGTCACCTAGCACGGGAACAGGCCCTTCAGCTCCACTCGTCCACACCAACCAAGATGCCCCATCTAAGTGAGTTCCATTTGACCACATTCGACCCATTTCCCTCTATACCTTTCCTATTGATATACCGATCTTAGTGTCTTTTAAATGTTGTTATAGCACTTCCTATAGTACGACACCACCTGGCAGCTCGTTCCATATACCCACCACACTCATTTCCTAATCATTTTTAATGTCTTGCCATTTTGACCCACGGGCACACGAGATGTTCAGCTAAACTGTTGAAGGGCTCATACCCTCTTGTATATTATGCGTGTAATTTGATTTAGGAGGGAGAGGTTTATGGGACACAGCCACCAGCCTTGGAGAGCATCTACTATACACGGTGCCTCAGGAAGGCCGTCAGCATTCACAAAGGCTCCTCACAACCTTGCAATAGTCTGTTCGAACTTCTACCTTCCAGCAGACGTTACAAGGCCTTCTACGCCCGCACCTCAGACTTAGGAACAGCTTCAACCACAGAGCTATAGCTGCTCCGAACCGGCCCTGCTGAGTGCCCCCCCCCCCCCCCCCCCCCCCCCCCCCTCCAATGAACTGTCTCCCTCGGATAGTCACGTCGCACATCGACCCGGCACAGACCTATTTGCACTTTATACTGTTTTACTGTGTTTTTTTTAATAAATCATGTTTCTCTGGGTGTCTAAATTTTTAGTTGATTAAGTTATGACATCGGATGGAAGCTGCAAACCAAATCAATACAAGATATTACAATAAAACAATAAAAGATATTATTATTATTTTTTAAATTATGTATATGCTTTGCAACCTGCTTTCAATAGACAATAGACAATAGGTGCAGGAGTAGGCCATTTGGCCCTTTGAGCCAGCACCGCCATTCAATGTGATCGTGGCTGATCATCCCCAATCAGTACCCCGTTCCTGCCTTCTCTCATCCCCTGACTCCGCTGACTTGCATAATCTTGTAGCATCTTAGAGAAACCACGACATGTGTGAAATGGTTATTTTGGGAATTAATTGATCCTTTCTCCTTAAAAGTTACAGTAGGTCTAAACTCAAAACCTATGTTAACTATTTCACGACATGATCAGGCTTCTGAATATAAAAACCAATGGGAAAACTGTGATAAGCAGCCCCTGTTATCCATCATTTCTCAAGGCAGATTTTTTTTGCTTTGGTCGGCAGGGTTTGGCAACATGATGAGCCTGAGCTAAATTGTAGAATCCTGGCGCAGCATTTACAATAAATAAATATTTTACGCCGTTTATCGTCACGTGTGCCTGTGGGATGTTTGTTGAGCTCTTAATCCTGACCTTGTGGAATTTCCCAGCGCTGCTGAGCATCGGAGCACTCGGGCTGAACTCCCGAGCTGTTATCTCAATAATGGAGAGACATGCGGGCAAGCTGTGCGGAGGGCTAAAAACATCTGGAATTGCCCAGTGGGTCAGGCAGCACCTGTGGAGAAAGATACATATTTTAAGTCAGTGATGTCTTCAGTCGTAATCTTCACAAGTGGGTGGCACGGTGGCGCAGCGGTAGAGTTGCTGCCTTACAGGTTCGATCCCGACTACAGGAGAGGAATAGTGCAGATCCTATCATTCCATACCCCCATCTCAGCTCAATAAACCACCAATACTATTATTAACCTATCCTAGTAATAAACACCGAGGTAGTGGGAATGTGTTTCAATCCTCTGTCGCTCAGAATAATATCTAGAGCTGTGGGGCAGCGCAATGGTAAAGCTGCTGCCCAACAGTGCCAGAGACCCGGGTTCCACCCTCATTACGGGCGCTGTCTGTGTGAAGTTTGCACGTTCTCCCTGTGACTGTGTGGGTTTTCACCGGGTGCTCCGGTTTCCATCCACACTCCAAAGGCATGCAGGTTTGTAGGTTAATTAGCTTTGGTAAAATTGTAAATTGCCCCAAATGTATCGGATAGTGTTAATGTACAGGGTGATTTCTGGTCGGTGTGGACTCGGTGGGCCAAAGCACCTGTTTCCATGCTGTATCTCTAAAGTCTAAAGATCTATTATTAAAGAGAAAGCAGGAATTTAGTTGGGAATATGTTGGAAAATGTCGTCTGCTTTATCATAGTGATACAACAAGATGACATATCATTTGGAGCAACTTTCTGGTGATGTGGCAGGTTCCTGGTTAAATGAGGGGCCTTTGGCAAGATCTTGAATGAGGACACACAGGGCAACATGGGCAGAGAAGTCCGAGACTCGCGACTCCACAAGATCATCTCTGGAATTCAGGCCGAGTGATGACCTGCTTTGTGTCGAGTTAGCCTTGCATCGCAAATCCAGCTCCAGTTAAAACTGCATCAACTTCTCATCGGCACGGCAGGGCTCTGGATGGCATCAACATACGTGACCTTCCCTGCTTTAGCTGAACATCACCAGGCAACATAGTGATGCAGCAGGTAGAGCTGCTGCCTCACAGCGTCCGAGACCCAGCTTTGATCCTGACCTCGGGTGCTATCCGTGTGGAATTTCAACGTTCTCCCTGTGACCACATGAGTTTTACCAACATTCCCAAGATCTGTGTGTCTGTAGGTTATTTGGCATCTGTGAATTGCCCTGAGTGCGTAGAAGTGTGATAACATGGAACTGGTGTGAATGGATGATTGATGGTCAGTGTAGACTTGGTGGGCCAAAGGGCCTCTTTCAAAAGTCAAAAGAGTTTATTGCCATGTGTCCCTCATAGGACAATGAAATTCTTTCTTTGCTTCAGCACAACACAACATAGTAGGCATTGACTACAAAACAGATCAGTGTGTCCATATACCATCATATACGTAAATACACACATGAATAAATAAATTGATAAAGTGCAAATAACAGATACGTGGTTATTAATGTTCAGAGTTTTGTCCGAGCCAAGTTTAATAGCTTGATGGCTGTGGGGAAGTAGCTATTCCTGAACCTGGTCGTTGCCGATTTCAGGCTCCTGTACCTTCTAGTGTGTGGCCAGGGTGGTGTGGGTCCTTGATGCAGCTGCCAGCCTTTTTGAGGCAGCGACTGCGATAGATCCCCTCGATGGTAGGGAGGTCAGAGCCGATGATGGACTGGGCAGTGTTTACTACTTTTTGTAGTCTTTTCCTCTCCAGGGCACTCAAGTTGCCGAACCAAGCCACGATGCAACCGGCCAGCAAACTCTCTACTGTGCACCTGTAGAAGTTAGAGAGAGTCCTTCTTGACAGACCGACTCTCCGTAATCTTCTCAGGAGGTAGAGGCGCTGATGAGCTTTCTTAATAATTGCATCTGTGTTCTCGGACCAGGAGAGATCTTCAGAGATGTGCACGCCCAGGAATTTGAAGCTCTTGACCCTTTCAACCATCGACCCGTTGATATAAACAGGACTGTGGGTCCCCATCCTACTCCTTCGAAAGTCCACAAACAGTTCCTTGGTTTTGCTGGTGTTGAGGGCCATGTTATTGTGCTGGCACCATATGGACAGTCGCTCGATCTCTCTTCTGTACTCCGACTCATCCCCATCAGTGATACATCCCACAACAGTGGTGTCGTCAGCCAACTTGATGATGGAGTTCGCGCTGTGCAGTATCCTTCCAGGCAATATCCTTCAATCAGTCAATCGATCAATCTCATATGCCTGTGGGTTAAAATTGCAAGCAATTAGAAATGATTAGGAAATGACTGATTATGTAACATGTTCACATTTAAATGCCACCCACTTGATTTCCACTGATCTGCTCGTATTAAGATCTAATACCAAGTATCGATCAGAATGGTTAATCACTGTAGGAAAACTACAGATTGATGGTTTAGGATCTTAACTGGGTCAAGGAAACCATTTATTATCCTCAATCAATCTGCCCTTAATTGGTCCCTAATTGGCCAACTCAATGCAACCGGGCACAAATTCATCCTTAATTATTTTATTGGATTCCATGTCAACTGCCTTGGAGCAAGTATTTATCGCTAATTGCTGAAGATTGGATATCTCATTATCATCCATTACACACGGATATATATGTATTTATAAAACATGTAATTGAATACCGATAATTGATAACGCTGGAATGTCCTCAGTCTAATGAAATAGATTTAATCGTGTAACTTTGAGCACTGATCCAATCTAGTGGTTACAGTCACCACTGGTAAAGACTTCTTCACAAGAAACCAGGTGATTGGGGTTTAGGTCGGTGGGTTAGTCTAACGTCCCACCACTTTATTCCTGCTGCTGTAGTTCAGGTCCACATAGCACGGGATGGTTGACTTGCCTCATGAGCGCTTGTAGGTCATGGCCCTATAGCACAGCTTGGATCTCCGCACGATTTTAATGCAGAAATGCAGGGCCACCAGCCATTGCTATCTGACTCAGTGGTCGGGGCACTCACTTCACTGATTTGCAGTTTGAGCAGCCTGTGCCCTTGTACCGTCTGTTAAATCACAGCACAGACTGTGAATGGAAACTGCTGATGGATTTCTCACATTCCCAAATAACATGGAAGGAGACCTTTCAATTCCCATTATTCCCATTCCCCCAACTATTTAATTTAGCTTCAGCTTAAAGATACAGCGTGGAAACATGCCCACTGTGTCCAAGGTTACGGGGAGAAGGCAGGAGAATGGGTTTGGATCGAAAGATGGATCCGCTGTGATTGAATGGCAGAGTAATCATGAGAGGCCAAATGGCCTATCTCTGCCATTCCCTTCATACTAGTTCGATGTTATCCCACTCTCGCATCCACTCCCTACACACTAGGGGCAATTCATAGAAGCCAATTAACCTGCAAGCCCGCATGTCTTTTGGATGTGGGAGGGAACTGGAGCAAACCTGTCACAGGGAGAACGTGCAAACGCCACACAGGCAGCACCCGAGGACAGGATCGAGCAGGGACGCCAGTGCTGTGAGATAGCAGCTGTACCAGCTGTGCCACTTTGCCACCTGTGGCCACAACCTGACAATTTGGTGGCATAGGTTAATTGGTAAAATCAAATCATGCCTGGGACATAGGATGTAGGAGCAGAGATAGGCCATTCGGTCGCTCATGGTTACTCTGCCATTCAATCGTGGCCGATCCTTTTTTCCATCTGAACCGCATTCTCCTGCCTTCTCCCCCTTACTAATCGAGAACATATCAATCTCAACTTTAAAAATAGTCAGTGTCTTGGCCTCCACAGCTGTGGCAATGAACTCCACAGATTGGACTGAGCTTGGACACAGGATGCTGGGGTGCAGGGGTAGAGTTGCTGCCTCACAGCGCCAGAGAACGGATTCAATCCTGACTACAGGTGCTGTCTGTCTGTCTGTCTGTCTGTGCAGAGTTTGTACGTTCTCCCCGTGACCTGCGTGGGTTATCCCCGGATGCCCCGGTTTCCTCCCACACTCCAAAGACGTACGGGTTTGTACGCTAATTGGCTTGGTAAAATTGTGAATTGTCCCGTGTGTGTGTGTGTGTGTGTGCGTGTGTGCGTGCGTGTGTGTGCGTGTGTGTGTGTGTGTGTGTGTGTGTGTGTGCGTGTGCGTGCGTGTGCGTGTGCGTGTGCGTGCGTGTGTGTGTGTGTGTATTAGTGTACGGGGATCGGTGGTCGGCACTGACCCGGTGGGCTGATGGACCTGTTTCTGCTCCATATCTCTAAACTGTACTAAGACAGTCTTCTCCTTCTTGCATATAGCGTGCACAGCCTAAAGTTGTAGATCACGGGTAGACATCCAGGTCAGGACAGCATCAGTCACTGGGTCGGTGGCTTTGATGCCCCCAGTGGAAAGCCTCAGTGGTGGGATGCTCTGGTCTGGATGTCTGCAGTCGCATACAGGGCTGTCTGTCATCCCCCATTTACACAGATGATGGGCTGTCCTTGCATGGAGGGTGTGGATTCTGTTCAGGGTTAGCCGTTGTTTGCGATGGAGGTCAAGACCCGGTGGTTTCACTGTGGGGTCTGTGTTGACATTTTTTTTTGCTCAAGCCAAGACTTGGTCCAATTGTGGAGTTCCTGTCTCTGTACCTCCATCAACGGTTTTTTTTTTTTTGTTTGTTTATTTTTGTTAGAAGTAAGTACAGTAGTCTGGTACTTAAGTACCTAATACATAAATACATATTCTCATTCTTGTACAACTTCATACTTTTGGTTCAATAATAAAAGAACAGTGAGAGAAAAAAGAAATAAAGAGTGTCGGAATAGATAGACAAGCGAGTAGAAACAGAAAACAAAAGAAATAAAGGACAGAGATGAGAAGTTAAAAGATTGAAAGAAAAGGAAAAAGTAAAAAAAAGAGAGATTAGGTGAGATTTACCTATCTCATATTTTTACCCATCCGTCACCCAGTTCTAAACCATTTAATTTCTAAGGTTATGTTATGTTGCACCATATGCTTGTAAAAAGTTGATAAACGGAGACCAAATCTTTAAGAATTGGTCTACTTTGCCTAGTAAGAGGAATCTCATTTCTTCAAGATGTAGCGTTTCAGACATGTTTGAGATCCACATTTTGAATGTTGGCGTAGGTCCGTTTTTTGTGTTTATTAGACCATAATTAAGAAAAGCTTCTTGGAATATAGTTAGTTTACTTCCCTCTTCCATTGATCCAAAGATAATCAATTCGATATTGGGGTTCAATTTTGTGTTAAATAGTTTTGTAAAAATTCCAAAAATTTCATTCCAAAATGTATACAGTTTTGTACAAGAGACAAAGGAATGTGCTATAGTGGCATTTTGAGTTAGACATTTGTCGCAGATGGGGGAAACATTTGAGAATATTTTATTCAGTCTTGTTTTCGAATAATATAATCTATGTAAAATTTTAAATTGAATTAGGTATGTCTTACATTCATTGAACATTTGTTTACATATAATAAATTTTTATCCCACCTATCGTTCAGAATTTTTATCAATAACTCTTGTTCCCAGTCTCTTCTAATTGCCTCTGTCGTTGGTGTTTCTATATTTAGAATTATATTATATGTAAGATATTAAATTGCTTGATTCTGCCTTTCTATTCATTCCTTCCTCCAATAGATCTGGGGTTAAAGTTTGATATCCTTGTATATACTTTTTCAAATAATCTTGAATTTGAAGGTATTTGAAATATTGATTACTTTTCAAATTATAGTTGTAGTTGTTGGAATGATAAAAATGTTCCCATTTTATACATATCTCCCATCGTTTTAATTCCTATTCTTTCCCAATGGATAAACGTTTTATCAATTGGGAAAGCTAATAATCCCTCCATCATCTTTAAAAACCCAAAATTCCAAATTAAAATGTTGATGGGTCCTTGCCAAATTGTAGTTGAATATCTGCGTTTAAAAGATTATGTTTAAATGCACAATCATTTTAGGATCACTACATTTTATGCTTACACTCATATGAGACAGAGTTATGCATTAAAATACATAACATGACAAAACATGTAATTCACGATATTACTTATGAATCATCTGCCCATTGTGTGCGTTCGGTTAATATTCAGTGCTGCCTTTGGAAGCAGTTTTCAAGAACACCGCTGGTCAGTTTTTTTTAACAGATGTTCTTATCACCATTCACAGTGTGCTGTGTTTATAATGACAGTATCAGTCATGTTTTGTGTATCCTGAATTCTTAAACAACAAGATTTATTGGGAAGATGAATCTGAGATTTTTTTGTTCAATGGCCAGCCCTTTATTATTCATTAAACGCGTACCAATCAATACGGCACAATAAGTAAAATAAAATGTAGACGCCAGGAACTGCAGATGCTGGTCTACTAAAAAAGGACACAAGGTGATGGAGTAACTCAGCGGGTCAGGAGGACATGGATAGGCAATGTTTCAAGTGGGGGTCCTTCATCGTGGAGTAAAATATAATGATGGGAGGAAATCAATTATTAACTTTAAGCAGAAGGGATAAAGAAGGGATAAAGTAGACAATATGGTTTTTTACAGAAAAACCTGGTTCGATCCTGACCTCCACACCGTCAGTGTGGACTTTGCACAATTCTCCCTGTGATCCAATGTGTTTGCCCTCAATACTCTAGTTTCCTCCCATATTCCAGAGAAGAGGTGGTAGTTGGGTTAATTGTAGATTGCCGCGAGTGTGGTTAGATGGGAGGTGAATCAGGAAATGGCCATGGGAAGGAGGACAGGTCGTAGGGAAAGTAATGGAAATGCTCTGAGTGGGCTGATGGGCCTCCTTGAGTACATGGAATGGGAACTCCACAGCACGCAGAGATTTACAGTGTAAACATTTGTAAGTGATGAGATCTGAGATGCAGCGAATCAGATTCAAATCGAGTGAATTATCTGAACTCTTGAGAAAAGATAAGTTAGCCAAACTCCTTGAAGCAAGTGGATTATGAAAAGCAAGTTGTAAACACAACTCATTGACAATATAGTCCAGTAAATTAATTCAACTTCTTCACAACTCGCAACAAAAGCTTTTCACTGTACCTCTGTTCCCGTGACAATAAGCAAAACTAAATTCTTTTAGTCAGGAATCACAACATTTTCAAGGAGGCCGGACCATAGAGAAACGGCTATTATAACGATATGTCGCTGGAGTTAGCTAGTTGAATTTCCCACTCGCTGTTGTTCCAGTATATCTCTCATTCACAATAACTCTACACTGAGCCAACCTCACGGGCCACAAGCTGAGACCCTCAGCTGGTCTCTGCCACATTGGCACCAACATCTGTAGTCTGCACCCCTCCCCTCAGTCCATACACACGACAGCTTTGTGCATGCCTGCTCGCGCAGAAGTCCTGTTTCCAGCCCATATCCTATCACCCTATGGGCGACTGTAATAGTCAGACAATTTAGAGTTTAGTCTAATTTAGGGATATGGCTCGGAAGCAGGTCCCTCAAACCTGTACGTCTTTGGGCGTGTGGGAAAACCGGAGCACCCAGAGAAAACTCGTGATTCACGGGGAGAACGTACAAACTCCGTACAGACAGCACCAATAGTCAGGATCGAACCCGGGTCTCTGGCGCTGTGAGGCAGCCACTCTACCGCCGCTACCAGGTGTAAACATTTTTCGGGAACAAACTCTACGGATCACCTCGAGTGTTGATTTGAAAGGACATAAGGAATGAAAGCAGGGTCGCCCAGCCCCTCATCCCAGCTGTGCCACTCAGCAAGGTTGTGGAGGATCTCTAGATGCAACACTTCCCATCATCCTAATCCCGCAACATGACCTTTAGTAACCTCTACTCCGGCCCAACACCCAATGCCCCAAAGATCACATCGCCACAAAGTGAAATTACTGATTAACATTGCAGTGAATCACTAACGTTCCCATCTACACCACAATACTGAAAATAAATACACACGTATTTACAAATACAACATTAGTAATAAGTAAAGTACAATACAACAAAAGTTACCTTCTGTTCTGGGCCTTCCCTATTGCCAGAGTGATAACCCCCCACCGCCAGTCTTGTGCGCACCCATTTCTCCCCCTATCTCTCTCCCCCCCACCACTTTCTCATCACCCGTGCCCTTACACCCATATCCCTCCCTCTCTTTGCATTTAATTCCCCTTCTTTCCTCATCTGACATTTTATTGCCTCCATATCTCCTTTTGTCTACTTTTCATCTCTGGCCTTTGCCCACTCATCCCAAACCCCACCCACCCCTCACCTGTATCCACCTATCGCTTGACAGGCTTTGTCCCGTCCCCACCTCTTTTCCAGTTTTCTCCCCCTTCCCACTCCAACCCCACTCGAGATGAGAAAAGACTTTCTTCACACAGAGAGTGGTGAGTCTCTGGAACTCTCTGCCACAGAGGGTAGTTGAGGCCAGTTCATTGGCTATATTTAAGAGTGAGTTGGATGTGGCCCTTGTGGCTAAGGGGATCAGAGGGTATGGAGAGAAGGCAGGTACGGGATACTGAGTTGGATGATTAGCCATGATCATATTGAATGGCGGTGCAGGCTCGAAGGGCTGAATGGCCTACTCCTGCACCTAATTTCTATGTTTCTATGTTTCTAACCCCCCCCCCCCCCCCCACACTACAATTAGGCCGAAGAAGGGTCCTGACCCAAAATGTCACCTATATGTTCTGACCCCCCCCCCCCCCCCCGGCCCGCGGAGTTACTCCAGCACTCTGTGTTCCACACAAGATTCCAGCACCTGCAGTTCCTTGCGTCAACACTTATAATTACGTGGCTCTTACCCGTGAGAAGGTCCCAACCTCTTGTCATTGAGCCGTCTGCTGTTCAATGCTTCCTGTGGTTTGTATCTTCCTCCTTGAAGCAATCTTTTGTAAAGGCTGTTTATCATTCAACAGTTTACCAGAGAAGGCTGTACAGTCCTGGTCAAGATGTGCCCGTATATACAAAGCAGCCTTGAATGGTGGAAGCAGCGAGATGTGGCCTGACTCTGTTCATTATTGAAAGGACTTGGTCACTGACAACACGGATGCTTCACAGACACAATATCAACTCACTTGTGCCTCAGTTGCCGGGGACGAGATACACTGCATCGACTTTCTCTGTGTTCCAATCGGGCATTAGCGGGGAGATTGTTCGCTTTGCATTTGCTTATTCAACAAAAAGACACTTGGGAATGCACGGTGGCGCAGCGGTGGAGCTGCTGCCTCACAGCGCCCGAGACCCGGGTTCGATCCTGACTATGGGTGCTGTCTGTATGTACGTTCTCCCCGTGACCACGTGCGTTTTCCCCAGGAGCTCCGGTTTCCTCCCACACTCCAAAGACGTACACAGGTTTGTAGGTATATCGGCTTTGGTAAAAGATAGTTAGTTTCCCTAGTGTGTGGGATAGCGCTAGTGTATGGGATGGCTGGTTGGCGCAGACTCGACGGGCTGAAGGGCCTGTTTCTGCGCTGTATCTCTAAAAACTCAAAAAATAAAACTATTTTTAGCCTTTAAGTAGAGACAAGAGGAACTGTAGGTACTGGATTCCTGCATCGAGCACAGTGCTGGAGTAACCCAGCGGGTCATGCAGCATCTCTGGAGGACATGGATAGGCGACGGTTTGGGTCAGGACCCTTCTTCAGACTGATTATACTAGAGGGAGAAATTTGAAGATGAGTCCCGACCCGAATTGTCCACTCTCCATGTCCTCCAGAGATACTGCCTGACCCAGTGAGTTACTCCAGCACTTTGTGTCCTTTTGTATGTTAAACAACATCCGTTTCTACAGTCAGCTGCCGTAGATGTCATAGAAAATATGTGACCCACAACCAATACAAATAGCTCGTCTCCAATTTTGACCTTCAATTTTCAGAGTGCAATGAACGTCCGTCCATTAAATGTAGAATGCGCAATTCTCCTTTGTATATCATTTAATTGCAGTGATCTTATTAATAAGGCTGCACAAGCTGATCTGTGCATTCAAAGGCTGGCACCCATTGATCCAGGTACCTCAGTGTTGTTGACAAAGAATTATCAACTACTTGGGGGGGGCACAGTGGCACAGCAGGTGGAGCTGCTGCTGCGATCCTGACCTCCACTTCTGTCCGTGTGGAGTTTGCACGCTCCCCCTGTGGCCGCATGGTGTTCCTCCCAAGTGCTCCGGTTTCCTCCCACATCCCAAGGACGTGCGGGCTTGTTGGTGAATTGGCCCTGGTGTGCAGGGAGTGGATGAGAAAGTGGGAAGGCATAGAACCAGTGCCAACGGGTGATCGGTAGTCAGTGTGGGCTCGGTGGGCCAAAGGGCCTGTTTCCAGGCTGTATTTCGGAACTGAATTAAACTAATTTCTCCATCTGCAATCAAACACTGTAAATGTTGGACGTGGTGAACCTTTCTCCGAGCGTCTCAACCATGCTTCCTCGAAGACAATGAACTTCTAGTGCAGCCTTAGTTGGACAATTTTATGCGACCTTAGACAGTTATTTTTCTCAACAATCTTCTGAAAAGCTGTTACTTGTTTACTGGCAGAAGTAAGTCACAGTTTGGAGCAGAGCTATTAAACTGCGTCAGACATTTTTCTTGCTGTAGATAAAGGACCTTTGGCTCCACGATACGCGACAACATTCTGCCTATAGCTGGGCCCCAGGAAAGGAACTGTGCGCTGCTTTGTTCCAGCGATTTAGAATATTCAAGGGTCATAAATCAGCAGAAGTCTTGTAAGTTGTTCGGTACAGTCGAAATGCGAAAGTTTGTATAAACTTTCACGGCAAGGCACTTCAAGTCGAGCGGAAAGCAGTCAGCTGTTGTTTGTGGACATTATGAAAAATGTGAGAACCAAAACCAATACAAATATCTCTTCCCAAGTCTGACCTGCAATTTTCAGCACGCATTGGTTTTTTTCCAACTCATTTATCTTGCCATGGCCGACTCCACGTCCAATAAACGTTTCACTGGGATAATTTTTCATGATCAGTTGAAGGAATTCATATTGCAAGTCAGATGTTTTGTGCTTTGAAGAATTAAACTCCACGGATTTTGCCTGTTCCCTGGTCACTGGACGAGAATACGAGCCATCCATAGATCAGACGCGGTGGCCTTTTTGTTCGCTTTGTCAAGTTTCTGTAATCACCAAGTAGACACCAGTTGACAATGGGGCCGTCATTTACAGCATTGTGTTCAGTTCTGGGCACCACGTTACAGGAAAGATGTTGTCAAGTTGGAAAGGGTGCAGAGAAGATTTACGAGGATGTTGCCAGGGCTCGAGAGTCTGAGCTACAGGGAGAGTTTGCGCAGGCTGGGACTTTGTTCCCTGGAGCGCGAGAGGATGAGGGGTGATCTTATAGAGGTGTATAAAATCATGAGGGGATTAGATCGGGTGGACGCATGGAGTCTCTTGCTCAGAGTAGGGGGAATCGGGAACCGCAGGGCAGGGGTTTAAGGTGAAGGGGGAAAAAGGTGAAGGGGGAAAGATTTTATAGGAATCTGAGGGATAACTTTTTCATGCAAAGGGCGGTGGGTGTATGGAACGAGCTGCCGGAGGCGGTAGTTGAGGCAGGGACTAGCACAATGTTTAAGAAGCAATTGGACAAGTACATGGATAGGACAGGTTTAGGGGGATAATGGGCCAACTGCAGGCAAGTGGGACTTGTGTAGATGGGACATATTGGTCGGTGTGGGCAAGTTGGGCTGAAGGGCCTGTTTCCACACTGTATGAATTTATGTTTAGCACCCCTGGCTGCGTTCCCACCACACCCTGACACATCGCGTGGGACTCAGTAAATGGCCCTGATACACATTGCCACTGTCACATGGAAAGAGGCCATTCAGCCCACCTGGCTGGTGATCATCACACTAGCATCCGACAAGCCCACATGGAGATCTCGGTGGAAAGTGGCTAAGGAGAACATGCAAACTCGAAGCCTAGATTGAAACCAGGTAGACAACCCACTGTGCTGGAGTAACTCAGCGGGCCAGGCAGCCTCTCTGGAGAGAAAGAATGGGTGATGTTCCTTCTGTCTGGAGAAGGGTCTCGACCCGAAACGTCACCCATTCCTTCTCTCCAGAGATGCTGCCTGTCCCGCTGAGTTACTCCAGAATTTTGTGTCCAGCACAATACTCATGAACTTGCTTAGGTCAGCAGATTCCTGTCAACACATTGACCAAGGTTAAGGTGCACACAGCAATGGTTTATTTTTGTTAAAGAAGTTAACTGCAGATGTTGGAAAATCGAGGGTACACAAAAGGTTGGAGAAACTCAACGGGTGCAGCAGCATCTAAGGAGCGAAGGAGATAGGCGACGTTTCGGGTTTCAATCTCCTTCTCTCCTTCGATGCTGCTGCACCCGCTGAGTTTCTCCAGCCTTTTGTGTACCCAAGGTTTTATTTTAACTGGCCACTTCCCTTTCTTTATTATCAGCTTAGTTTGGAGGAATATCGACATTTGTGAAATGTCTCTTAAGAAAAGGTCATGACATCCATGTTATGTCTTCTTTCTGAGGCTATCCCGTAAAAAAACAGAAGCTTTGCTAACCCTCCTGATCCCTTGGTTAATTCTACAGAGAGAATTTGAATGTGAATGAAATGCTGCAAATCTGTTGGTAACATTTGTGTCACAGCTGCAGATAAGGGGACATTCTTCTCACAAGAGTGCATTGAATTTTATCTGATCTGGGTTCTTCCTCCAGCGTTTAATAGCAACGTGGGGGTTTACCTAATCGCGTTTATGACCTTGGAGTTTTGCCATTATTTTTTTTCGCTCACCTCGTGCAAAGATTGCGTGGCGAGGAGTGTTGAACTTGACTGAATGGCTCGTTACTCTTTGCAGAACCAAGCCGAGGCTCACTACAAGGGTCACAAACACGCTCGGAAGCTCAAGGCACTCGAAGCGCTGAAAAATAAGCAGAAAGCCGCCGCTACCAAGGAGGACAACGTGACGCAGTCCCTTCACAACCTTGATGACACCGTCAGCGAGCCAGAGAAAACAGGTTAAAATCCCCCGTTTTCCTAAATAAGGCTGACTATCGGCACCTGATCATTGTCGTCTCTTACCGGAATGTACGCATCGACTAGGTTGTGTGTGGCGGCAGAGAGGCGTGACAAACGCAACTTTGGGAAGCGTAATTGGCAGTGCTCACTGTGCTCGCCAACATTTTGGAGGAGGACTGGAGTTCCAGCTGTTGGTATCCAGCGGGCCATTTTCTCAAAGAATTGCAATCAAAAATAGTTTGCGTTGAGTTTAATGTAAAGTAGTTGAGACGGCGTAAACTTCAAATATTTGCACTCCAAACTAAGATGGACTTGCATTCCTCGAGCATCTTTCACAGCTTTAGGTGAAATCCAATGCAGCTTCACAGCTGGTAAACTACTCTGGAAATGTAGTTATCTTCGCCATGTATGAAAGAAGAACAACAATTTGCCTACAGGAGGCATGTTTCCTTAAGACGTAGAAAGTTGAGTCATTTTGTTAAGTTTATTTTCAGATGCACAAGTGCGGTGGGGTACAACGTAAATCTTGCTTTTGTTAGTGGGAAGGGTCGCGGCAGTGATGAACCAGCCCTAGTCCACCACCCTATGCAGCTGAGGACAGACACAAAATGCTGGAGTAACTCAGCGGGACCGGCAGCATCTCTGGAGAGAAGGAATGGGTGACGCTTTGGGTCAGAGAGGGAGACACAGAGATATGGAAGGGTAAGGTGTGAAAACGAGAGATCAAAGGGGGCGAAGTTTAAGGGAAATGTAGAATGGATCATTGCTAGCGAGGGGAGGGTAACAATGAGGCGTAAAAATGTAAAATGTTATCAGGAGGACAGTGGAACTAGTCGGAGACTAGGATCGGGGAGGGATGGAGGGAGAGGGAAAGCAAGGGTGATGGAGAGAGAGGAAAGCAGCCTCTTGCGTTCCTGTTTGTTGAAATTCCTGTACAAGGTCATGACGCCACCTGTCAGGATACTTTCTACAGCACATCTGTGGAAGTTTGATAACATTTACAGTGACGTGCCTAATCTCTTTAAACGTCTGAAAAATTCGAGGCATTTGTGCACCTTACTCACGATCGCACCTTTGTGTTGGGCCCGAGATGTCAAAGGCCAACAACTTGAAGCTGCTGACTCCAACCCACAAATGAAAACTGGCGATGGACGCAAAAAGCTGGAGTAAGTCAGTGGGACAGGCCGCGTCTCTGGAGCGAAGGAATGGGCGACGCTTCGGGTCGTGACAATCACCCCCCCACCCTCCCCTCTCCCCATTAGCACTTACACCGCCCGAGACCCGGGTTCGATCCCGTCTACTGTACAGACCTTGTATGTTCTCCCCGCGACCGCTTGGGTTTTTTCTGACAACTGCAGCTTCCTCCCACACTCCAAAGGCGTGCAGGTTTGTAGGTCAATTGGCTTGGTGTAAATGTAAAATAATTCTCCTTAGCGTGTGTGTCGGGTAGCGTTAATGTGCAGGGATCAGTGGTCGGTGCGGACATGGTGGGCCGAACGGCCTGTTTCCGCGCTGTATCTCAAAGATAAACTAAACTAAAAAATCAGTGTTAGGATGAGACTGGATTGCCTAATGTGGCCTTTCAGGGAGCATTAAAATCAGAAGCGTAACCTATTTTAACAACGCAAAACCATTATCTGGTTGCACGCTTTAGGAGATATTCCTTTTATTCCACTCATTCCCCTCCCTTGCAACTCAAAACAAACTGTTGTTTTGTCGGGCAGGTTATTGGGCTGTTTACAACCCAGTGGTATGAGTATTGATTTCTCTAACTTCAAGTAACCCCTGCACTCCCTCTCTCTCCATCCCTCCCCCACCCAAGTCGCACCAGGTTCCCGTTGTCACCTAGCAACGGCCTGTTTCCTTTATCATCGTGACTTTTTTGCAAACCTTTCGTTCATCTTTCTATATCTCTCCACATCACCGTCTATATCTCACGTTTCGCTTTCCCCTGACTCGTCTGAAGAAGGGTCTCGACCCGAAACATCGCCCATTCCTTCCCTCCAGAGATGCTGCCTGTCCCGCTGAGTTACTCCAGCATTTTGTGTCTATATTTGGTTTAAACCGGCAAGTGCAGTTCCTTCCCACACAAACTATTTATCTTTCTTTCTCAATTCCAGTGAACGGTCCCACGTAAAATGTGACGTGCATGGGCACTGAACAGATATTATCCCAGTGAGTTATCAGGAGAGAACTTCACATCAGACTCTAGCCCCCACGCCCAAATTCAATTTCTGTCAGCTTTAGATAAAATAAATTGAAGCAGAACTTGGATTTATTGTGCATTATGATTATTATTTTAAGAAAGAATTTCTATGACTCTAGTGATTGAAATTTTGATCCCGATAGTTATATTTGGAGAGAAGCTGATGCGATACTCAAAACGGCTGTAGGCTCATGAAAGGGCTCTATTTATTGGCTCCATAATGTTCAGCTGCGGCAATATATTTCCCTCTGTCTATCTTTATTCGTTCTGAATCAAGAATAAATAGAAAACCGCTGACAGAAATAGTGCAGAGTATCAGTGCCAGGGTAATACTGCGTGTTGCAAAATGATGGGCCATGAAAAACATAAATAAATCCTGAGTAAAGCAAAATAACCAGAGATAAGCCGCGATGTCAGGGGCGGAATTAAAGGAAAAAATGTGTTGGTATAGAATGAAACCAAATATTGATCGAGCAAGCCTGACACCACGGTGAGGTTTAAAGAGAAGCCTCGGGTACAGTTCTCTTTTGTACTTGTAATGTTCCCTCTGGTGGCCTGGTCTAATGTCAAGACTGGTGTGAATGTTGACCTCGGTTAACATGAGCGGCGGCAAGCGTTGCATTCTGGCGACAACCGTACGGGGCTACAACGAGTGGCTTTTCCAACGATGAGCCCGTTGGGTCCCGAGTGGATCCGTGTGATGTTGGGTCAGGAATTGCTGAAGATATTGCTTTGCGAAAATGAAGTACAGATAGATTGCACCTCCAAACCTGGTCTGTGCAGACCTGGAGAGGGATTTGGGTAAGATAGTCTCAACAAATAAAATCTGCGTTTGCAGCCCGTTGTGCTGCTGCAAGTTAGAACGTCATAGTTCCATTGGCCGTACATGTGGCAATGAAATGTCTTATCCCCACCTCCACCCAACTACCTTAACAAGGAATTGCACCTAATTCTTCAAAATGCTTCAATTTGCATTTTGGGCCATCACCTGCCCTGTGTCGGTTTTCCCTGTCTAATTCCCTTTGTCTGGCGCAGATAAGTTCAGAAGTCACATGAGCAATAGTAGGCCATTCGGCCCATTGAGTCTGCTCCACCATTCAATCATGGCCGGTCTATATTTCCCTCTCAACCCCGTCCTCCTGCCATTAACACCCTTACTAATCTAGAATCTGTCAATCTCCGCCTTAAAAATACCTGGTGACCTGGCCTCCACTGCCGTCTGCGGCATTGAATTCCACAGATTCACCACCCTCTGACTAAAAAAATCTCCTTTCTCAAAGTGCGTCTTTTGTTCTGAGACCGTGGCCTTCTGGTCCTAGCCTCTCCCACTTCTGGAAACATTCTCTCCACACCCACTCTATCCAGGCCTTTCGCTATTCGGTGAGTTTCGATGAGGTCCCCCCCCTCATCTCATCTGGTGGTCTCTTCCCTTGAGCATCCTCCACGTCACCCTATTAATCGAACTCGGCAACTGAGCGGGTGGGAACGCGGGCCCTCTAGCGACGTACAGGTTTGTAGGTCAATTGGCTTTGGTGTAAAATGGTAAATTGTCCCCAGTGTGCATTACAGCGCTAGTGTGCGGGGTGATGCTGGTCGGTGCGGATTCTGAGTGCCGAAGGACCTGTTTCTCTGAAGTCCAACGTTCTAAAGAGCGAGGTTTGCTAACGCAGTGGAGGGTGGGCACTAGGACCCTGCCCACGTGCAGCAGCCTGATTATCATGGCAGGGTGATCGCTGTACCACTCATAGCTGCTGCCAGGCCATCGTGGGGCGAATGTTTAAACCTCCTCTCCATTTGCTTAGAAACAGACTTTGTGTTGTTCAGTGTCTGCCAAATCTACTTGAAAACCTTGAAGTACTTAGTAGTCTATTTGATGTGTTTAGTCGTTTAAAACGCCATCAAACTCCGCAGCATCTGCATTCAGATGTGGAGTGTGTTTTGCAATTGGTCGGAAAAAGCAGTAGTTGGAACCTCAGAAAGCTTAGTCCTGTACTGCCGCCATATTTCACGCAGCCAGCTGTAAGCTGGTCTCTTTGAGATGAAACATGACAATCACACCTCCGGATGTAAGATATTTAATAATTCTATTGCGCACCAAAGTACATGAGATCAGTCGCACATAATTGTACAGAGGATGCATCCGTATGGAATGATATATAACACCACGCCTGGTATCAAATTGAACTTGCAGTTCGCAAGCAAATTGAAAATGAAGTTTAGATTTCATGTCAGAAATACAAAATAACAAGTTGACAGTTATTACACCACTTAGGTATTCTAGTAGATTTTGAATCCTCAGCCAAACAGTGAAGGCTATCACCTATAAAAATGCAAAGTGATTCTCTTTAAGTGTTTTTCACTCGATTTTTTTTCTTTCATGTTTTATTTCTCTGCACTCGGGTATTTTCAATAAGCTAAAACAAGTATTAAGTCAGTGGATTTAAAATTAGCGACACTGGGATCTGCAGACGCTGGTAGACACAAAATGCTGGAGTAGCTCAGCGGGTCAGACAGCATCTCTGGAGGAAAGGAATAGGTGACGTTTTGGGTCGTGAACCTACATCAGACCAAGAATCGTCAGTTCATCCGATCAAGAATATTACTTGTTCAATTAAAGTAGATTTTGTTTGACGCTCCTGACCAAAAGGAAGTTTACAGCCCGTGGTCATTGGAGAGCGCTGGTAGATAGATCTGCGGCGTGCGCTCTGTGGCGCCTTTGGCACGGTCCCCGACTCAGGAGACCGAGCAGACGGGCGGACCGGACTTTGGAAATGGCGCCTGCATGTGTAGGAATTTCACTGCGCAGCTCTGTAGGATCTTCAGACGTAGTCAGACAAGGCAGCACAGTGGTGGAGCGGTGGAGCGCCAGAGACCCGGGTTTGATCCTGACTACGGGTGCTGTCTGTACAGAGTTTGCGCGTTCTCACTATGACCGCGTGGGTTTTCTCTGTGTGCCCCGGTTTCCTCCCACATCCCAAAGACACGCAGGTGTGGGAGTCTGTAGATTAACTCTGGTCTGTAGGAGAGAACTAGTGTGCGGATCGTGGTTAGCGCAGGCTCGGAGGGCCGAAGGGCCTGTTTCCACGCTGTATCACTAAAGGTCGGCACCGACCAGCGTTCGCCTCGTACACGAGAACTAGGCGCAATTTACAATTTTACCAAAGCCAATTAACCTACAAACCTGTATGTCTTTGGATGTGGGAGGAAACCGCAGCCCCCGGGACACACAGCGCCCGTAGTCAGGATTGAACCCGGGTCTCTGGCGCTGTAAGGCAGCGACTCTACCCGCTGTGCCACGCCGCCGCCCTCAGCTCCAAGGTAAACAGACCCTCTGTATCTATCCCTCAGGAATCTAAAACTGACTTAAGCTGAGCCAATTTGTGTTAATCTACTGAATAATTGAAAAGAATTCGGTTAAAATATATTTAATTTAACTAGACAGTCTCTGATAAAAAAAATTATAGGCGGCACGGTGATGCAGCGGTAGAGTTGCTGCCTTACAGCGCAGGCAGACGTGGGTTCGATCCCGACTACGGGTGCTGTCTGTACGGAGTTTGTACGCTCTCCCCGTGGAATCTCTGGTCGGTACGGACTCGGTGGGCTTAAGCGCCCGTTTCCGCGCTGCATCTCTAAAGAAAGATATCGGGTGATATATTTTGTCAACCTATTGTGTTTGATTTGTAGAAGATTTCACTCCAGCACCCCGCGTGGAGAAAACTGAAAACGACTCTACCTCACTGGTCCACGTTTCCAAGATGTTTGTGGTGGAGACTGGTGGCAACAAGACCTCCGCCACGCTCCCCTGCCCAGAGGCGACCAACGGCAGCTCGGAGAACGGCGTGGACACCCCCTCGCTGGTGCCCGCTGCGGAGATCGTCAGGAGCGAGGGGACCAGCAGTGTCAGCTCCAGCCCCGAGAGCGAGAAGGAGGGGGAGAAGGTGAAGCAGCAACTGTACTGTACATGTTGCAAAGTGACTGTGAACTCCACGTCACAACTCGAGGCACACAATAATGGTGAGTGGCCCCGGCTTGCCTGACCTTCGTGCAGCCATGCTGCATCAAATATAAGATAGACACAAATGCTGGTTTACACTGAAGACAGACACAAAATGCTGGAGTAACTCAACGGGACAGGCAGCATCTCTGGAGAGAGGAATGGATGACGTTTCGGGTCGAGACCCTTCTTCAGACAGTCTGAAGAAGGGTCTCGACCCGAAACGTCGCCTATCTCCTTCGCTCCTTAGATGCTGCTGCACCCGCTGAGTTTCTCCAGCTTTTTGTGTAACCCTCGATTCTCCAGCATCTGCAGTTTCTTCGTTAACACTTGGATTAAATATAGGTGGCCATTGCTACCATAGCTACCTTAAGCACAGTCTTCAACTCCCATCTCCCAAACCCTCTGCCTACCTCTGATAGTGGCGCAGTGGTCGAGTAGTTGCCTTGCAGCGCTTACTGCGCCAGAGGCCCCAGATTCAATCCCGACTACGGCTGCTGTCTACCCGGAGTTTGTACGTTCTCCCCGTGACTGCGTGGGTTTTCTCCGAGATCTTCGGTTTCATCCCACTCTCCAAAGACACAGTGGGTTGGAGGTTAATTGGCTTGGTATGAATGCAAATTGTTCCTAGTGTGTGTAGGACAGTGTTAATGTGCGGGGGTCGCTGGTCGGTGCGGACCTGATGGGCCGAAGGGCCTGTTTCTGTGCTGTATATCTAAACTAAACTAAACGAGACTGTCCTGTGATGGCCCTGAGCAAATTACATTCATTTTACGCTTTATATTTGAAACCCTCCCCTCGCTTCCTTAAAATGTGGGAAGAGAAACATATGTCACCACCTTTCATCCTCTCTGTGAAGTCCCAAAGCCACTTAAAACCATGGAAGTGCTTTGAAGTATTACTGTTGGAACATAGGAAACACGACAACAAACTCGGGGCCGGGACACGGACCAGTCAACCCCTCTCATTAATGTCCACCTTCTAGAGTCAGGGAGGTTTTACAGAGTGGAAACAGCCCCTTTGTCCCAACTTGCCCACACCAGCCAACATGCCCCATCTACACTTCCCACCTACCTGCGTTAGGCCATATCCCTCCAAACCTATCCTATCCACGTACCTGTCTAAATGTTTCTTAAATGTTGCAATAGTCCCTGCCTCAACTACCTCCTCTGGCAGCTCGTTCCATACACCCACCACCCTTTGCTAGAACCCCTGAGGTTCTAGTTCAGCTTCATCATCCTACAGAGAACGCCACGGATTTCTTCTTGCCACAAAGTCATTATCACTTATCGCTCTGTGAATTGTCTATTTCTCACATGTTCTTAAGTGATAGGAGCAGAATTAGGCCATTCGGTGGATCAAGTCTACTCTGCCATTCAATCATGGCTGATCCATCTTTTGCTCTCAATCCCATTCTCCTGCCTTCTCCCCATAACCCCTGACACCCGTACTAATCAAGAATCTAAGTTTTTAAGAATAAGGGGTAGGTCATTTAGGACTGAGATGAGGAAAAACTTGTTCAGCCAGAGAGTTGTGAATCTGTGGAATTCTCTGCCACAAAAAACAGTGGAGGCCAATTCACTGGATGTATAACAAGGGAGTTAGATTTAGCTCTTAGGGCTAACGGAATCAAGGGATATGGGGAGAAGGCAGGAACGGGGCACTGATTCTGAATGATCAGCCATGATCATATTGAATGGTGGAGCTGGCTCAAGGGCCGAATGGCCTACTCCTGCACCTATTTTCTATGTTTCTAGAACAAGATGAGAACTTTTTTTTGCTGATGGAGATTTAGTTGCTGAGTGTATTCAAAGATATTTTTCAGCTATTAAGGGAATCGAGGAATTGAGATCAATACTGAGGCAGAAGTTCAGAGGAGACGCAAAGAGTGAGAAAAAGCTGACTCTTGCTTCTGTACCCTATGTTCTATGGCACGTGAGTGCAAAACCCTGAGGCATCAAGTCTGTCGAACAAATCCAAAGAAAAGTGTGTCTCAAGGGTACCCAGCCAAGTCCAGAACTCGATCGTTAGTGGGATGGAAGCCAGGCTTGGGGAATTACAGCAAGAGGTCCTGCACTGATTGCCAGTGGGCATCCAGGGTCCAGACCCAAAACGTCATCTATCCATGTTCTCCACTGATGCTGACTGACCCGTTGAGTCACTCCAGCACTTTGTGTCTTTCCTGTTTAAATACAGGGCATCTTCTGTAATATGAGACGGTTGGCAACCCCAGTTAAGCCTAGTCCATGAATTATGTACAAACAAAAACGGCAGGCGCTGGTTTATACCAAAGACAGACACAAAGTGTTGGAGTAACTCAGCGGGTCAGGCAACATAACAGGATGGGTGATGTTTCGGGTCGGGACCATTCTTCGAAAGGGACCCATCCCCAAAACGTTACTCATCCTTTTTCTCCAGAGTTGCTGCTTGACCCGCTGAGTTACTCTGGCACTTTGCGTCTATCTCTAGTCCGTGCATTGCTTCCTGTTTGCTGGTTTTGTTTCTCCACAAATATCGCCAAAACCTTGTGGACTGGATTGTAATTATGGATGACAGATTATTGTGCCGGATTTCTAGGGTCCAAGCATAAATCAGTGCTGCAGGGGCAGAGCAGCCACAACAGGAGGAGCAGGCTGAGACTATTCCCACGGGCGTTGTACAAAACCAAACGCATTGGCAACAAGGGGAGCATCGGCATCCAGAGCAAGGCTTTCCACTGTAACATCTGTGAAATCTACGTCAACTCTGAAACCCAACTCAAGCAGGTGAGTCTTTACACTTTAACCTTTAGAGCTACAGCGTGTAAACAGAGCCCCGAGTCCGCACCGAGCAGCCATCACCCCGTACACTAGCACTATTGTCCGTGCACACACCAGGGACAATTTACAATTTGCGGATGCCAATTAACCCACAAACATGATCATTTTTGGAGTGTTGGAGGAAACTGGATGCCCGGAAAAAATCCACGCGGATCCCGGTGAGAACATACAAATTCTGTACAATAGACAATAGGGGCAGGAGGAGGCCATTCGGCCCTTCAAGCCAGCACCGCCAATCAATGTGAACATGGCTGATCATCCACAGTCAGTACCCCGTTCCTGCCTTCTCCCCACATCCCCTGACTCCGCTATCTTTAAGAGCCCTATCTTAAAGACAGCACCTGTGGTCAGGATCGAACCCGGGTCTCTGGCGCTGTAAGGCAGCGACTCTACCGCTGCGCCACCGTGCCACTCTCTGCAGAAAAGAGAAAAGAGGCAGAGTTCATATGTCACAGGAGAAGAATTAGGCCATTCAGCCCATCGATCATTCAATCACGGCTGATCTATCTTTCCCTCTCAGCCCCATTCTCCTGCCATTTCCCCATAACCCCTGACACCCGTACTAACCAACAATCTATAAACCTCAGCCTTAAAAATATCCATTGACTTGGCCTCCACAGCCGTCTGTGGCAATGAATTCCACAGATTCTGCCTAAAGAAATTCCTCCACATCTCCTTACTAAAGTTACGTCCTTTTATTCTGAGGCTGTGCCCTCTGGTCCGAGACTCTCCCACTCGTGGAAACATCCTCTCCACATCCACTCTATCCTGGCCTTTCACTGTTCGGTCAGTCTCAATGAGGTTCCCCCTCATCCTTCTAAACTCCAGCGAGTACAGGCCCAATGCCGTCAAACGCTCGCCGTGCCTTAACCCAATCTTCCTTCAGTCTGAAGAAGGGTCTCGACCCGAATCGCCACCTATTCCTTCTCTCCAGAGATGCTGCCTATCCCGCTGAGTTACTCCAGCATCCTCATGGTCATTCGTGTAAACCTCCCAGGGACCCTTCTCGACAATAGTTCATCCCTCCTCAGATGTGGGGCCCAAAACCTCCAAATGTAGCCTGACCAGTGCTATAAGAAAGCCTGAGCATTACATCCCTGTTATTGTATTCTGGCCCCCTTGAAATAAATGCTGACACTGCATTTGCCTTCCTTACTACCGATTCTTTTAAGTCAAGCCGCTGAGCACTGCAACCCGCTGACTCTTCTCCCCGGCTGCCTATTACTCCTCTCTGCCATCGTTCATTTGCTCAGTGTCTCAAACCCAGCTGCACACAGCTTCAATAACAGGTCGGATATATACAGTATGAAGGTGCATAGAAACCACAGCATAAACGGGATGATACGAGGTGAGTACCATGGCAGCTTATCCAAGTGCTTCAGACATCATTTATAGTGGCTGACAAAGCAAACTGCTTTAGCCAGGCATCTTCACCTGACAGCCACTTTTCTGTATTATTTCAAACCCTAAGATTGTCATCCACCCACAAAGACTAAATACATTTGGATTTCTAAAATACTTAGCCATGCCATGAGGCTCTGTTTCCATTATGGGGATGAGGTGATTTGGTCACACGTTAGCGCATTTGTCACACGTTGTGACCTTGTGCCACAGAGGTAAATTGTTCTCATGTGTAGGAAGGAACTGCAGATGCTGGTTTAAACTGAAGATAGACACAAAATGCTGGAGTAACTCAGCGGGACATGCAGCATCTCTGGAGAACGGGAATGCGCGATGTTTCAGAGTCTGATAAAGGGTCTCGACCCGAAACAGCACCCATTGCATCTCCCCAGAGATGCTGCCCGTCCCGCTGAGTTACTCCAGCAATTTGCGTCTATCTTCGGTGTAAACCAGCATCTGCAGTTCCTTCCTGCACATCTCAGGGAAGATGGTTCTTCCAACACCCACACGGGAGGATGTTACAATTTTACCAAATGAATGAACCAGCAACCCTGTAAATCTTTGGATTGTGGGAGGAAACTGGAGCGTCCGGAGAAAACTCGTGCTGGTCACGAGGAGAACGTACAAACCCTGTACAGTCAGCACCCGTAGTCAGGATTGAATAAGGGCCTCTGGCGTTGTAAGGCAGCAGCTCTGCCGCCACTCCACTGTTCGCCCAATTCTGCTCGTCCATAACTGAACAGACAAGAGTTCTGACGATGTACAGCTGAGATCAGGCCATTCACGAAGGCATTTGTAATATATTGAAGGCCACCTCTTCTGGAAGGATCTATGGAGGACCTGCATGGACAATTTCCACACTGCCCCAAGTGGTCCCACGAGGTCCCAGGATTTCCAAACGCTTTAGATGGACACAGATAGGTGTTTAGATGATCAGGGAATTGTTGGATAAAGGGCTAGTGCGGGAAAATGATCGAGAAGGGCAAAGAGCAGCCATGATCGTCTTGAATGAAGGGACATATAAGAAGGACAGATAGAGGTTGCTGCTTCATATGTTCTTTGCAGTGGGATTTCTGGAAAGAAAATGCATGTATTTTTCTGCATTTTCAGCTGCACAAAGAGAAAAGTGCCGAGGGGGGTCTTCCGAATAAAATAGATCTTTCTTTAAAAGCAGTGATAATGGAAGTTCTACATGAGAGACTTGTGGGGAACAGGTGAAGATTTATGCCCCTGTCCCACTAATGCCCCTGTCCCACTTAGGAAACCTGAACGGAGACTTTGACTTCTGGAGACTTTGCACCCCACCCAAGGTTTCCGTGCGGTTCCCGGAGGTTTTTGTCCTCCGGCAACCACCTTCAACTAGCATCACAACCAGCTTCGACTAAAAAATTACCGATTTTTAAAACGGAAACTACATTAGGGAGACTGACAAAAACCTCCGGGAAACGCACGGAAACCTTGGGTGGGGCGCAAAGTCTCCAGAGGTTTCCGTTCAGGTTTCCTAAGTGGGACAGGGGCATTAGAAGCAGAGAGATAAAGACTGTAAACCCATTCGGGAAATTGACTGCAGCAATCCCACTGACAGACACTGGTCAAACAATGCAAGATCTTCGGCTGCGAGCTGGTGGCAACTCAGCATGAGATTACAGAGTGAAGTGAGGTTGCGCACATCATCCAGTAAGCAGAACCATCATGTTTCCTATGGTGTCGCAAGGAACTGCAGATGCTGGTTTATGCCAAAGATCGACACAAAGTGCTGGAGCAGTTCAGCGGGATAGGCAACATTTGAGGAAGGACATTCTTGCTGTTGAGGGAGTGCAGCGTAGGTTTACAAGGTTAATTCCCGGGATGGCAGGACTGTCATATGCTGAGAGAATGGAGCGGCTGGGCTTGTACACTCTGGAGTTTAGAAGGATGAGTGGAGATCTCATTGAAACATAAGATTGTTAAGGGCTTGGACACGCTAGAGGCAGGAAACATGTTCCCGATGTTGGGGGAGTCCAGAACCAGGGGCCACGGTTTAAGAATAAGGAGCAAGCCATTTAGAATGGAGACGTGGAAACACTTTTTCTCACAGAGAGTGAAAAGTCTTCACAGTCTGTGGAATTTTCTGCCTCAGAGGGCAGTGGAGGCAGGTTCTCTGGATACTTTCAGGAGAGAGCTAGATGGGGCTCTTAAAAATAACGGAGTCAGGGGAGATGGGGAGAAGGCAGGAACGGGGTACTGATTGGGGATGATCAGCCATGATCACATCGCATGGCGGTGCTGGCGCGAAGGGCCGAATGGCCTACTCCTGCACCTATTGTCTGTTGTCTATTGTCAGTGATCAGGCTAACGAGTTTAGGCAAGATCAAAGGTCTGGCGAACATTGACCGATCCATGCTGCCTGGAAAGCTGAAAATCTGGTGCCTGCAGTTTGGGTTACTACCTCGCCTTATGTGGCCACTAACCATGTATGACATCACCCTCACAAGAGTCGAGAAGATAGAAAGAACAATCAGCTCTTTTGTGAGAAAGTGGTTAGGTGTTCCTCGGTGCCTGAGCAGTGTAGGCCTGTACGGTCAGGGGGTACTCCAGCTGCCTCTCTCTAGTCTCACAGAGGAGTACAAGTGCACTAAAGTCAGACTAGAGATGACCCTGGCAGAATCAAGGGACACTGTCATCCGAGCTGCTGCTCCAACCCTGGCAACAGGAAAGAAGTGGACGGCTAAGAATGCGACACAGCAGGCAAAATCTGCTCTCCAGCAAGGCGACATAGTAGGGCAAATCCAACATGGAAGAAGTGGCTTGGGGCTTGGTGGAAAGCGACCTTGCTGGAACAAGGCATCATCACTGGAGTGCCGGAGTTGGTCGCGGCCGACGTCCGCCGACAGGAGGAGTTGAGTAGGTGTGCCAAGGCTGTGTCGCAAGCTAAACGGGGCCAGTGGATGAGATGGGAGAGTGTGGAAAAGAGGAAGATCAGCTGGAAGGACATGTGGGAGATGGAGGCGAGCAGGATAGGTTTCCTCATTCGGGCAACCTATGATGTTCCTCCTAGCCCAAAAAATCTCAACCAATGGCTGGGCGAAGATCCATCATACCCCCTGTGTTCAACACCAGCCACACTTAGGCACATCCTCACTGGGTGTGAAGTAAGCCTCTCCCAAGGACGGTACACCTGGAGACATAATCAAGTGCTCAAATGCCTGGCAGCGTCTCTGGAACGCAGGAGAACAGCCAACAATGCCTTGCCGCCCAGAACAACCAACCCAGTTAAGACAATTGCCTTTGTTCCTGTGTATTTGTAAACAACTATCTCTGGTGATAAAGAATGGGTGATGTTTCAGGTCAGATCTGAAGAACTCCAGTCTGAAGAAGGATTCCGACCGAATATGTCACTCATCCTTTTTCTCCAGAGATGCTGTCTGACCCGCTGAGTTACTCCAGCACACTGTGTCTATTTTTCTTGTCAATGACTGTATTACTGAAATAATTCAATGAGGTGTTTCTGTCTTTCAAGCACTCTGTTTATCTTTGAATCTATTTGCCCTCCAATGCAGCATATGACCAGCAGAAGACATAAGGAGAGGCTGACAGGAAAGACGTCCAAGCCCAAATACAGCACTTATGCCAAGCTGCAACAGACTGCGGTGTTGGCGGTGAGTACCAGCCTCTGACCACTCGCATCTCTGAAGGGCTGGGACGGCCAGAATGTTCACTGCTGCTCCTGACAGAGGCCTAACAGACAGATTACAGTTTCCCCTCTTACACCTAAGTTACACTGCCCTGCTGATGGGATCGATATCCCCAAGTATTAGTTCATAAGTCATGGGAGCCGAAATAGGCCATTTGGCCCATCTGGTTCACTTCACCATTCAATCATGGCTGATCTGTCTTTTCCTCTCAACCCCATTCTCCTGCCTTCTCGCCATAACTCCTGACAACCGTACTAATCAAGAATCTATCTCTCTATGCCTTAAATATATCCATTGACTTGGCCTCCACTGCCTTCTTTGGCAATGAATTCCACAGATTCACCACCTTCTAACTAAAGAAATTCCTCCTCATCTCTGTTCTAAAGGTATGTCCTTTTATTCTGAGGCTATGGCCTACAAACCTAGGCTCTCCCACTGGTGGAAACGTCCTCTCCACGTCCACTCTATCCAGGCCTTTACTGGGGGATTCTGTTCCACTCACAATTGGGCACCGATAGCACTATCACACAAATCTATGATTCAGACTAGAAAATGTCTTTGATGTTGGAATGTGCTAATAACCTACTTCAAAAATACATTAGAAGGCTGCTTGATGCAGAGCAAAGATGCGAATCCTTCAGGGGAGATGGTAAAACAAAATCTGAATACAAAGTACGGTTAAAATAAATACAGATACATCTGATTTGATAGTGCCTTATAAGATTATAGTTAAATGACTGAAATCCCATATGTTAAAGAACATAATATCCTTCGCTGGGCCAGATATTTTTAATTCAAGAATTGTGTGTTGTTCAGGGAATGGAAGCAGGGCCTAGTCCAGTTGGCCCCCTCAACACTGCTGCGCATTCCAGTAAGATCACAGCTGATCAAAGTGCTGGAGTAACTCAGCGGGTCAGGCAGTATCTGATATTGAAGAGACAAAGTGGCTCAACGGTAGAGTTGCTGCCTTATGGCACCAGAGACCCGAGTTTAATCCTGGCTACGGGTACTGTCTGTATGGAGTTTGTACATTCTCCCCGTGACTGCGTGGATTTTTTCCGGGCGCTCCTGTTTCCTCCCAAACTCCAAAGACATACGGGTTTGTAAGTGAATTGGCTTTGGTAAAATTGTAACTTGTCCCTACTGTGCAGGATGATGTTAGTGTTTGGGGCGATCGCAGGTCGGTGCGGACTCGGTGCGCTGACGGGCCTGTATCCACACTGTAGCTCTAATGTCTAAATTAAATAAAGACATTTGGGTCGGGACCTTTCTTCAGTCTGAAACGTCAACTATCCAAGTTCCACAGGGATGCTGCCTGACCTGCCGAGTTACCCCAGTACTTTGCCGCTTTCGCTCAAGATTCCCGCATCTGCAAGTCCTTGTTTCTCCAAGATAATAGTTGATCATCTGTCTTATCTCTACTTCCCTATACTTTTGCCCGGTATACAAAGATGTTATTACCTACATCTGTAATGCCATAACCAGCACTGATTCATTTGTAAACAATCATTTTCAAAAGATTGTAGTAATAAAATGCAACGGTAACACAGCAGAAAATGCTCGGAATACTCAGCTGGTCAGTCAGCATCTGTAGAGCAAGAAATTGAAATAACATTCCAGCTCAGTGATCTTTTATTTATATTTCTGCACAGAACAAGTGACAGATCACTGACCTGATATATTTACTCTGTTTCCCACTCTGAGTCCTTCCAGCATCTTTGGATGTGTTTGTCTGCCCTTGCATAGTTTTCAGGGGCAGCGCAGAGCGTAGCAGCTGGAGCTGCTGCTGCCTCACAGCGCCAGAGACCCGGGTGCGATCCTGACCTCGGGTGCTGCCTGTGTGGAGTTTGCACGTTGACTGCGTGGGTTGCCTCTGAGTGCCGCCGTTTCCTTCCACATCACAAAGACGTGCACGTTTGCAGGTTCATTGGGTCCTCATGTGCAGGAAATAGATGATAATGTGGGATAAGATCGAACTAGTGTAAGCAGGTGATCAATGGTCGGCATGGACTTAGTGGGCCGAAGGGCCTGTTTCCCTGCTGTATCTCGAAAAACAAAACAAAATTTTGCTTTTCGATCAAAGATGAGGACCGGTAAAGGTAAGCAATAATTATGATCCAGCGTGGTTGGAACATCATAATCATTTTTTTAATGTTTTTTTTTGTTTCCTCAGACAAAGATGGCTTTTCAGAAGCATCTCACAAAACCGATAGCAACCGGTTTCTTACCTAATCCTTTAACAGCAGCCGCTGTCTGCGCTATGCCAAATCTCAGTTTTCGACCGACCACACTCTTCCAGACACCATTTCTCGGACCAGCCTTTTTCAGAGCCACCCCAGGCCCTCTGAGGGCAACACATACACCTTTTCTTTTTGCACCGTATTGACTTCAGGATTCAAATCAGTACAGACATTTCGGAGAAATAAAGGGAACTATGCAGTCATAAATGTGAACATTATAAGTTATGCATGGCAGAGTTCTGCCTCCTTGCTTTAACATCTAGAATCGGCAGTTTTATACTGCAAATATATTTAGATGAACGTCATATTAAGAGAATATGGTTTCCGTAACAAAAGACTATTACAGAGCTGATGTAGATGTGTGTAGAGTCCTGGTAGAACCATGGTTTACCAGCCTTTTTTGCACAATATTTTTGTGAGTTCTTTAAAATGTCAGTCGTTAGCAAAAGGTATTCTGTGCGAGGGCGGGTTTTTTTTTTTATAGGGAAAAAAAGAAAGAAAAATCTGAAAAAAAAGAACTCTCCGAAATCAAAATGGTTGACGACAAATCAGCGGCATCAGGCTTGCAGCAATCAAAGGAATAAAGAAGGTTTCAATTCGTAGAACGCGCATGGCCCCTGGTTCAAACGCCCAGTTTGGGTCGATAACATTGAGGATATGAAATCTCAGCCCCATTGGAGATTTCAGGGGGTGGCGACACCAAGAGGTCTAGTGGCTTGATGGTGATATCAAGGTCTGGTGTTCTAGCTGACTTTTCTCTCTGCTGGACCTCCATCGATCACTTATGATCACCCCTCACCCCTGGGAGCTCCAGAGTTACCAAGCCCAATTGTAAAGGCTGGAAGTGGAAAGCACGGGTTTATCGCCTGAGAGATTTCAGGGGATTCATGTATTTTGGAATTTTAAAAAGCACACTGACCACGTGTACCGACCGGGTTTGTGATGAATCCTCTCGCAGACGGAGAAAGGTGTCATCAAATATGTTCCGACCAGGGAGATTACTAGATTACCGCTGTTTTTAATAAATTCTATTTAAAAGATCCTAATAATAATCCAAGCGAATTCTTTACTTAAGACATTGGTTTATGTTTTGTGTCATTCATGCCTTTTAGTTTTTGTGCAAATTTTAGAGTTCGTGTTTCAATGTTAAATATTTCGGAAGCCCTGCCTCATGGAGGCACATTGTATCGGTAGAATGGTGATAAATTGAGCTCAAATCCAGATGCGTGGATCCAGAGATTAGTTTCAATACTATTGTTGGACTGACTATGATTGCTAGTCTCACCATTGGTTCCCCTTACCCCAAAACTCGAACGTAAATAGTTTCAGAATGTCTGCTTATTTTTTGAAAGGGACATACGCATTTATTTTGCAAAAGTCTTTAGATAATCATTTGTATTTTACGTGCAGCAATAGATATTGTGGAGCCACATCAAAGTTGAATCTGAAAAAAGGTCATGCCTTATTATTTTGTGGACATGGTTTGAACTCAAAGGTTAAGGTTTGGACTGCAGTCCACCTTTTCCAAGTCAGTAAAGAGATTATCAATGATGTAATACGTCAAAAGAACATTTTATTTGTGCAAATAAAAAAAAACACAGAGTAAACGCTGGAGTTACGCCACGGAAGGGTCTGAAGAAGAGTCCCGACCTGAAATATTGTCCGTCCATTCCTTCCACAGATGCTGCCTGGCCCGCTGAGTTCTTCCAGCACTTCATCTCTTATTCTGCAGGTCAGACAACATCTGCAGGGGGAGGGAGAGAGTCTTGTTTCAGGTCAAAGATCTTCCATCAGTTACTAGAAAACGTGCGTTATATATTGTAGAGCGGGAGTGGGCGGAGTGACAGATGGAACGACTGTGGTAGAGTGGACCCCAAGTTGACCAGATGACACAAACAGCATGCAGTTGGTTTTGTCTAAGAGAGAGCAGCTCAACCACTCTCTGTTCGTTCAGACTTCCACCAACTGCTGAGTTCTACATTTCACAGTTCCACCATTTACCTCCTCTCTCTCTCTCTTCAACATATTTATCTCCACTATTTACACTTTCCCAAGCTGGCGAGCAATGGAAAGGGATGCATTGCCCTCTCTCAAACAGCACCTACACCATTTTGTGCCCTTTGTTTCTCTCTCTCCACTCTATCGCAGAAATTCTGTTTGTTCTCTCAACACCTCTTTTTCTCTGCAACAGAGACAAGGCTGACACAGTGGCACAGGTTCGATTCTGACCTAGGGTCCTGTTTCCTCCCGCTGCTCGGTTTCTTCTCACAACCCAAAGATTAATTGGCTTCTGTAAATTACCCCTAGAATGAATGAATGAATGAATAAGTTTATTGGCCAAGTATTCACATACAAGGAATTTGCCTTGGTGCTCCGCCCACAAGTGGCAACATGACATACAGTGACAGTTAGGAATGACACATAAAACATTAAACATTAGGGAGTGGAATAAAATGTGGGATGATATAAAACTCATGTGAATGGGTAATCAATGGTAAGCATGGACTGAAGGGCCTGTTTCAATTATCTTTCAATCTTTCAAAACATAAACCACATTGGTTGTTTAGGTTTATCATTGTCATGTGTACCGAGGTACGGTGAAAGGCTTTGTTTTGACGCTATCCAAACAGATCAGATAACGCTATTCCTAAATTCAAACAAGTCAAACTCAAGCACAATAGATAGAGCAATTTGGAAGATACAGAGTGCAGAATATAGTTCTCAGCTTTGTCGTGCATCCGTTCGAGAGATAATGTGTGTCAGGGGTTCAGGGGAGAAGGCAGGAGAAAGAGGGAAAGATAGATCAGCCATGATCGAATGGCGGAGTAGACTTGATGGGCCGAATGCTCCTATAACTTATGAACATGAACAAGGTCCAATGTCCACAATGGGGTCAGGGTGAATCGGACAGTACCCGAGCTTACGGAAGGACCGTTCAGAAGCCTGACAATGGAAGAGAAGAAGCTCACATCTCAGTGCTGAAAGATCAGTGACCTGAAACGTTAGCCCTAATGTCCCCACAGGTGCTGCCTGAACTCCTGGATACCTCCAGCATTTTTCGCTCTTATTTCAGATGCTCAGCGCATGTAGCTTTTTTTTTTTTTTTTTTGCTTTCCAATTTTATTCGTGCAGTTCGGTCTTCCAGCTGTTACCAGTTTGATAACGTTTTAAGAGTTTCCACTTGCCTGGTTTTCCGTGCGGAAGAGTGTGGACTTGCTGGGAACAGCTGCTACATTGTCTTCCTTAAACCATATGAAATTATCTCAAGAGCACACAGGCATCAAGTGTCATGAAGAAAGCTACCTGCCTATTGCCTTCCCAGTTACCTTTGGTTGAAGGCAAAACTTGAGTGGGAACATTATTTCTTTATACTTCATTAGCAAGCACCTTCTAATGTTTTATCATTCACCAGCTGAGATGTTTGACCTTGGAAAGATTTTCGCTTTGGCAACGGTTGACATTTAGCAAAGGGACATTATTCAGCCTCTGTGTAAATATATTGCAAGAAATGAACTGATTATAAGTTTCATATAAAAGGTAATTGGATTTATGAACAAATCATCCGTTTAATGTTGCCCTTGTATGAAATATACAAAAGGAACAAGATGTCTTAAATGTGGACAAAGTCCTGCCCCTTTGGTTCTCGCCTTTTTCTTTCTTCAATTGTGCGTCAGGAAATGTCCTTCTACAATCACAGATTTACCTGCCATCTCCTCAATGTGAAATTGAAATAAACACTGTGAATACCATCCTCGTGAGCACAGATTGCCCTCTGTGAATATCATGTTACTGGCCTCCATCATCAACATGTTACTAGTCGCTGAGGCCACGTCCTTGTGTCTGAATGTTGTAAAACTGTGCAAAGCTATGTGACCACATACCTCCATTTGGTTTGAGAACAATTCTCGCGTTATTTACGATGGGCCGTCACTTATCTGATGCTTGAAGATCGAGTAACTGTTGAAAGGTATTTTGGTAATAGCTATTTTTCTGCCAGTGCCAGATTCCACCAATCCATCAATCGACTGCAGAATCCAGATGAGTGAACACCTGGATGAAACTGTAATATTTCAAGTTTAATAAATCAAATGCTGGTCTTCCACAAATGTCAGCTTTGTTTTTATCCGCAGAATAAGACTGGGCTGAGAATGTTCACTTTTCCTTTGCAATGTTCAGCCCCCCCCAAAGTTTGGGAGTTTAACCCTGACCACATTGTGATGTGACGCGGGGGGGAGGAAGGGTTCCAAATCTCCTCTGGAAATGAGGGTGTCCTTTCAGCCTAGTTGTGGCAGAAAGGGATTAATCGGGCTAGAAGTTGGCTGTGGTATTCCCCACAGTGGCGCTGCGGTAGAGTTGCTGCCTTACAGCGCCAGGGACCCGGGTTTGACCCTGTCTACGGGCGCTTGTCTGTATGGAGTCTGTACGTTCTCCCCATGACCTGCGTGGGTTTTCTCCGAGATCTTCGGTTTCCTCCCACACTCCAAGGACGTACAGGTTTGTAGGTTAATTGGCTTGGTATTAAAATGTAAATTGTCCCTGGTGTGTGTAGGATAGCGTATATGTGCGGGGATCGCTGGTCGGCGCTGAATCGGTGGGCCCAAGGGCCAGTTTCCATGCTGTATCGCTAAACTAAACTAAACTCAAATGGACACAAAATGCTGGGAGTAACTCAGCGGGTCAGGCAGCATCTCTGGAGAAAAGGAATAGGTGACGTTTCAGATCGAAACCCTCCTTCAGACTGTCAGGTGAAAGGGACGCAAGAAGTGTAGATTGAATGAAAGATATGCAAAAAAGTAACGATTAAAAAGGGAGCAGTCTTTTGCATGTCTTTCATTCATTTGATCTATATCTCATCATCTATATCTCTCATTTCCCTCTCCCCTGACTCTCAGTCTGAAGAAGGATTTCGACCCGAAACGTCACCTATTCCTTTTCTCCAGAGATGCTGCCTGACCCACTGAGCTACTCCATCTTTGGTTTAAACCAGCATCTGCAGTTCCTCCCAACACATTTTGTCTGGTATTCCCCAAAGGGGAATCCTCAGTGGGGCTTTTATTCCTTTTTTTATTTGCAGGATCCGATTTGACTGGCAATGCCCGCATTCACTGCACCTCCTTCATTGCCCTCGAGATAGTGGAAGGATATGTTCTTAACTTGCTGAAGTCCTTTTGGCGGTGTGTTGCCATAGTGCTGGTGGTTTGAAGATTCCACCATTCAGCCACATCTGGAGTGCTTCCAAGGCCCTTCTTCAGGACAATTGCATAGCTGGAAAAGCTGGGAAAGAGAGACTGCAATCATGCTAAACCTGGGAAGTGATAGGTGGATACAGTTAAGGGGGCCGGGGGCTGATTAGTAGATGGGTGGAGTTAGTTACATTTAATTTAATTGAAGACACTGCAATATGAATTTCAGGTGGGGAGTTTATTTGCATGTGTTACCACTTTGTGTATTTGTAGCAATGTTACAACATTTTGAGATTTTAAAAATCAAGTCTGCAATTTATCCCATCAGATAAAGCATAAAAAGAAGTTTAATTTGACACCTAATTCACTTTCATATCTTCAGTATTAAAAAAGTTATGGCCATTTTCATACTCGGAAATTAGCATCTTGTTCCCCATTGCTTTTCCATTGATTTAACACAAAAGCTGTGATCTAGGACAGTCAAAAGCCCATAACTTTCTTAAAAATTAAGAGAACTGAAAGAAATTTTCAGTTATTATAGATTGAAGCATTCCGAAACAAATATGAAACAATCTTACTTGGATGACCTGAAATTAAAGCATATAATTAGTTAGTTACCCAATTGTAGCTAATTACAAAATTCAATTACTAGATCTAAACATCTATCCATTTCTTAAGAAAATATTGACATTTTTTTTAAAAGCCTAAGTGTCCAAATAACATTCACACAAGAATTCACAATATAACATGATTTTCAAATCTCATTGTGATGAATTTATAGGCCAAATTGAAGGAATTTAGTGTTTAATGCCCGTAAATTAATGGGCATTTAATCAGCTTGCGAGTGGGATTTTATGGAACGCGATGGATTGGAACGTTGCGGTTGCAGTGAATTTAAACCGCATATCGGCAGGAAAAATACTGCCGGTTCGTATGGGGAATAAATCACCGTTTCGCAACATGAAATGTTTGATTAAGGTCATCTAAACCAGCAAGTTTATATGAAAAAATAAACAGATTTCACTTACCTGTCCCCTACGTAAAATCCGTCCCCGTTGTCAGTGTTCACGGCATTAGAAGCTAATTTTTATTTTACTCCAGCGCTGAAATAGTCGGGCGATTTTTTTTTTTAAAATTCACTTACCGGCAGTTGGAATGAATCTTTTTTTTTTTGTAAAATATTTTTATTAGAAGTAAATACATATTAAGAAGGAATAACATAAAATCAAAAAAGAAAAACACATATTATTCGTCACATACATTCTTAATATTTTTAAAGTTTACTGTCGTTCTTATTTATACTTCTATATTTCTTATTATTTTATAACAGAAAGAAAATAGTAAGGAGAAATAATAAAAAGAAATAAAATAGAAGTAGAAAATCGATAAAATGAGTGGAGTATAAAGCAAGATATTCTTCATTGGAGATATATCCGTGGTCTATTGTATATAGTTCTTCATCTATTCGTTCATTCAGGCTTCAGTCAGGCCCTCGAACCGGACCTCCTTGACCCTTTTAGTATTCAATAAATGGTGACCATATTCCTCTGAGTTGTCCAAAAGCTTGTCCTAAAGGACGTCTTAGTCTTTCCAGATGAAGTGTCTCCGACATTTCTGTAATCCACATTTTGATTGTGGGGGATGTAGGACCAATGTAGTCGGAATGAATCTTTAGCAAAAGCTCGCACTCCAAGAAAATATAATTCTGGATGGCAAGGGAAAACCGCATTTTAACCCCCCCCCCCCCCCCTCAAAGGCGCCAAAGTTGTGCACACGGCCAGTGACAGAACTGCAGCGCCGCTGAAGGTAAGTTTTGTAACGTACCTACTATTTGGCACCTAAAACAGGATATGAATTCAATTATGCAAAACTCAAACTGCTGGAGGAATTCGTCAGGTCAGGCAGAATCCATTGGGGGAAATGAACAGGCGATGTGTTGAGACTGATCTGGCCCCTCCAGATCAGTCTGAAGAAATATCATGACCTGAAACACCAGCTCTCCACTGCCTGACCCGCTGAGTTCCTCCAGCATTTGACTCTTGCTCAAGGTTCCAGCTTCTGCAATCTCTTTGAGTGGTAAAGAATGCATATGGTATGCTTCCCTTCATCGCTCAGCGGGAGGAGTCAGGAAGTGATGTCGCAGCGTTATAGGACTTTGGTTACGCCAAGGTAGACACAAAGTGCTGGAGTAACTCAGCGGGACAGGCAGCATCTCTGGAGAGAAGGAATGGGCGACGTTTCGGGTCGAGACCCTTCTTCAGACTGATGTCAGGGGAGTGGGGAGAGAGTTAGAATGTAGACAGAGACAGTAAGACTAGTGGGAGAACTGGGAATTGGAAAGGGGGAGGGGATGGAGAGAGAGGGAAAGCAAGGGCTATCTGAAGTTAGAGAAGTCAATGTTCATACCGCTGGGGTGTAAGCTACCCAAGCGATATATGAGGTGCTGTTCCTCCAATTTGTTCTGGGCCTCTCTCTGACAATGGAGGAGGCCCAGGACAGTAAGGTCAGATTGGGAATGCGAGGGGCAGTTGAAGTGCTGAGCCACCGGGAGATCAGGTAGGTTAAGTTGGACTGAGTGGAGGTGTTCAGCGAAACGATTGCCAAGCCTGCGCTTGGTCTCGCCAATATACAGGAGTTGACACCTGGAACAATGGATACAGTAGATGAGGTTGGAGGAGGTACAAGTGAACCTCTGTCTCACCTGGAAAGACTGCCGGGGTAAAGGGACAGGTGTTGCATCTTCTGCGGTTGCAGGGGAAAGTACCTAGGAAAGGGGTGGTTTGGGCGGGGAGGGACGATTTAATCAGGGAATTATGGAGGGAACGGTCTCTGCGGAAAACAGAAAGGGGTGGAGATGAGAAGATGTGGCTAGTAGTTGGATCCCGTTGAGGTGGCGAAAATGTTGGAGGATTATATGTTGTATGCGACGGCTGCTGGGGTGGAAGGTGAGGACAAGGGGGACTCTGTCCTTGTTACGAATGCGGGGAGGGGGAGCAAGAGCGGAGCTGCGGGATATCAAGGAGACCTTTGTGAGAGCCTCATGTATAGTGGAAGAGGGGAACCTCCGTTGCCTAAAGAATTAGGACAACTCAGAAGACCTGGTATGGCAAACCTCATCCTGAGCGCAGATGCGGCGTAGACGGAGGAATTGGGAGTAAGGGATAGAGTCTTTACAGGAAGCAGGGTGGGAAGAAATGTAGTCTAGATAGCTATGGGAGTCAGTGGGTTTGTAATAGATGGCAGTCAATAGTCTGTCTCCTGTGATGGAGACGGTGATATCTAGAAACGGTAGGGAGATGTCGGAGATGGTCCGTATATTTGAGTGCAGGATGGAAATTAGTGGTGAAGTTGATGAAGTCAGTGAGTTCTGCGTGGGTGCAGGAGATAGCACTAATGCAGTCGTCAATGTAGCGGGGGTAGAGTTCGGGGACAGGGCCAGAGCACGCCTGGAACAGGGATTGTTCAACGTACCCTACAAAGAGGCAGGCATAGCTGTAGCCCATGCGAGTGCCCATAGCTACGCCTTGAATCTGGAGGAAGTGGGAGATCGAAGGAGAAGTTGATGAGGGTAAGCACCAGCTCCGCTAGGTGGAGGAGAGTATGGGTAGACAGAAATTGGCTGGTTCTGCGGCTGAGGAAGAAGCGGAGGGCTTTAAGACCTTCCTGGTGGGGGATGAAGCTGTAGAGTGACTGGATATCCGTAGGTAAAGATGAGGGAGTGGGGACCTGGAAAACGGAAGTCATTGAAGAGACGAAGAGCGTGTGAGATGTCTTGGACATAAGTAGGGAGGGATTGGACCATGGGGGGGATAGGATGGAGTCGAGGTATGTGGAAATTAATTCAGTGGGACTGCAGGCAATGGGTAACGAAAAGAGAAATCAAGGTTGGAGGCTTTGGAGGGCAGAGAGCCGGAAGTAATGAAATCTTGGTTACGCCACATTTGGAGTATTGCATGTAGTTCTGGTCGGCCCATTACAGGAAGGATGTGGAGGCTTTGGAGCTAGTGCAAGAGAGATTTACCAGACGGCTGCCTGGGTATTACCTTATAATGAGAGGGTAGACAAAAAATGCTGGAGAAACTCAGCGGGTGAGAGGCAGCATCTATGGAGAGAAGGAATTGGCGAGGTTTCGGGTCGAGACCCTTCTTCAGACATAATGAGAGGTTGGATAAACTTGGATTGTGATCTCGGGAACATCGGTGGTTGAGGGGAGACCTGATGGGTGCATGAAATGATGAGGGTAACGGTCAGAACTTTCTCCCAGGGTGGAAATGTCAAGGACCAGAGATCATACCTCGAAAAGGAGAGGAGGAAAATTTAAACCAGAGTATGTTGGGTGCCTGGAAAGCGCTGCCCGGGGTAGTGGTGGGGGCAGTATGATAGCGGCACACGTGGATATGGACCATGTGCAGGCAGAGGAGATTAGTTCAACTTGGCATCAGGTTCAGCACAGACACTGTGGGCCGAATGGACTGTTCCCGTGTTGTTCTGTGCTCGATGAACGATGTGTCTCTTGATGAATTCCTGCCACAGTTTCACCTTCGCCTTGAAGCCTTGCATTACAATTTCTTGGTTCCAATAATGCTCTGTTGCATTATTTCACTTGATTGAAGTGAACCCTATAACGATTCTCCCCAGACTTAGCAAGACATACCGAACACTCTAAACATCTGCCGAGCTGGCAGGCCAGTGGGTTAAGTTTTAGCAAGGCATAGCATGCACTGTAACATGGCTACGCTCCAGATAAGTAAGTCCCTCAGTGTGCAATAATAGTAAGAGAGTCATTATCTAAATGCGACCATTCTGTCATTTAGATTCAAGATCAAGCTGTTTGCGACCTCTGTTAAGATCTCACTGTTGCCAAAGATGTGCAGGCTTTTATCATTAGAGTCATATTACAAAAATGGAATCTTTATTTACAAAATGGAAATTTAAGTGGCAGTGTTCCCATCAAAAAACAGATCACTTTAATTTTTCTCAAGGAATGTCGAAAATTCACGTGTTGAAAACTAAAACCGTCGGTCTGAAGAGGGGTCTCGACCCGAAACGTCGCCTATTCCTTCTCTCCAGAGATGCCTCCTGTCCCGCCGAGTTACTCCAGCATTTTGTGTCTGTCTTCGGTTTAGACCGGCATCTGCACTTTCTGCCCTCTCTGTCAGGCTTGTTCCATTGAGTGGTTGCAAAGACTGTCGGTGCCTGGAAGTTGCTTATTGCTGAGTAGTTTTACAGCGGGAGGGCTGTCAGTTCAGGTACGAAGGGATTATGCCAGCTTAGAATTTACAGGGCAACAAATGGCTGAGCTCGGCAGTTTGCTGAAGGATCATTTCAGCTTTATTTAAATAAACTGTGAGAAAGAAAAAAAAAGATTTCTTATATGCACCAAGACAAAATCTCCCTGGACTTGTATCTTGTCCCAGTTCGTGTAGCTGACACTATGGGAAACGTCTTTTTGGCTGGGCCTTTGATTGCCACGAGGGATCAAAAACATGAAGGAAAAACTGTCTCGGGCTTCTCTGGGAGGATCATTTACCTAGCCTCCTCCTACAAACCACCACGATGCTGATCACAGATAACATGACTATGATACCAGACATTACCTGGACCACATTATTACAACACCAAAGAGAGTTACCCCTGTGTCGGAAGGAACTGCAGATGCCGGTTTACACGGAAGGTAGATACAAAATGCTGGAGCAACTCAGCAGGTCAGGCAGCATCTCCGGAGAAAGGGAATAGGTTACATTTCGGGTCGAGACACTTCTTCAGACAGAGTCAGGGGAAAGGGAAACCAGAGGAACAAAATGGTTCAGAACAATTCAGATCCGACACAGATGACCAAGGAAATGAACGTAAAAGACAGTTTTCACTCTCTCAACAGAGTCTCGCAAGTAATGTGAGAGATCGTTTAAAGCAGGGAAGAAGAAGAAGCAAAGAAGATTTAGTTTAGTTCAGTTTAGTTTAGAGATACAGCGCGGAAACAGGCCCTTTCGGCCCACCGGGTCCGCTCCGACCAGCGATCCCCGCACATTAACATTATCCTACACCCACTAGGGACGATCTTTACATTTACCGAGCCAATTTAGCAATATGACGGACATAGGTCACCTTGAAGAAATTCAATTCAATTCAATTCAACTTTAATGTCATTGCACAGATACAAGTATGGGTACAAGGAAATGCAGTTTAGCGTCAGTTCGTAGTAATAGCAATATATAAATAGATCCAGAATGCAGACAATGTGGACGGAGAGACTGGAGAAATCTATCGGCGGGACTCCGAGTTCAGCAGTGTGATGGTGTTGTTATAGAAGCTGTTCCTCATCCTACTAGTGCGGGACCTGAGGCTCCTGTACCGCCTCCCCGATGGTAGGAGGGCAAACAGTCCATGGTTAGGGTGGGAGGGGTCTTTGATGATCTTCCCGGCCCGTCTCAGACACCGTTTTCGGTGGAGGGCATCCATGGCAGGGAGCGGGGCACCGATGATGTACTGGGCAGTTTTCACCACCCGTTGTAGTGCCTTCCTATCTGCTACGGTGCAACTGCTGTACCATACCGTAAAGCAGGTGGTCAGGATGCTTTTGATGGTACAGCGGTAAAAGTTGGTCAGGATCTGGGGGGACAGGTGGGCTTTTTTGAGCCTCCTCAGGAAGTAAAGGCGCTGCTGCACCTTTTTGATCAGCTTGGAGGTGTTGAGGGACCAGGACAGATCCTCCGAGATGTGTACCCCGAGGAATTTGTAATTGGAGACTCGCTCCACCTCAATCCTGTTTATATGGATGGGGGTGTGTCTGCCCCCTCTGTTCTTTCTGAAGTCGACAATGATTTCCTTCGTCTTCTGGGAGTTGAGGACGAGGTTATTATTGGCACACCAGGTTGTCAGGTGCTGGACCTCCTCCCTGTAGGCTGACTTGTCGTTATCGCTGATCAGTCCTACCACCGTGGTGTCGTCGGCAAATTTTATTGGCGTTGGAGCCATACTTAGGGATGCAGTCATGGGTGAAGAGGGAGTAGAGGAGAGGACTGAGCACACAGCCCTGTGGCACGCCAGTGTTCAGTGTTATAGTGGAGGAGGTGAGGTTGTTGATCCCTAACAGACTGGGGTCTGTTAGTGAGGAAATCCAGTGTCCAATTGCAGAAGTGGAGATGCCAAGACCGCTGAGTTTGGTGATCAAGCTAGCGGGTATGACAGTGTTAAAGGCGGAGCTGAAGTCGATGAACAGCAACCTGATGTAGGTGTTATTGCTGTCCAGGTGGGTCAGGGCAGAGTGTAGGGCCGCCGATATGGCGTCTTCTGTTGACCTGTTGGTCCGGTAGGCAAACTGATGGGGGTCCAGTGTGGGGGGGAGGCTGGCTTTGAGGTGAGCCAAGATCAGCCGCTCGAAGCACTTGGCGATGACAGGGGTGAGTGCCACTGGCCGGAAATCGTTGAGACTCCCTGTCGCTGATTGTTTGGGCCCTGGCACAATGGTAGATGTCTTGAGGCAAGTGGGGACGGCACCCTGGGCCAGTGACAGATTGAAGATGTCAGTGAGGACCAGGGAAATGAGACTCCGCCTAATAGATAAATATGACCAATTCTTAAGGAGTTGGTCCCCTTTCATCGACTGTTTGGAATCATGTGATGCAGCAGTATTGTAAAGATTCCTGATTCCAGGTCAGGTCGTGGGTAGAATTACATCTCCGAACAAAGATTTGAAAATTGTCTTTTTTAAGGGTCTTTTTCTCCTATTTCTACTTTCTACTTTTTCTTTTCTTATATACACACACTTCACGTTTTTCTATTATCTATTTTTCCTTTTTCTTCCTTTCTTCTCTTGTCTTTTTTTACTTCCTTTTCAAAAACATAAAACTAGAGGTTGTACATAGAATGTATTACGTTATGACACAGTTGGCACCTAAAATTAGGTGCCACTGTATTGTTTTGTGCTGTATTAACTTCTAATAAAATAAACAAACACAAAAAAATCCAAGCCAATTAACCTACATCGCTGAAGAAGGGTTTCGACACGAAACGTTGCCTATTTCCTTCGTTCCATAGATGCTGCCTCACCCGCTGAGTTTCTCCAGCATTTTTGTCCACCTTCGATTTTCCAGCATCTGCAGTTCCTTCTTAAACCTACAAACCTGTGCATCTCTGGGGTGTGGGAGGAAACTGAAGATCTCGAAGAAAACCCACGCAGGTCACGGGGAGAGCGTGCAAACTCCGTACAGACAGCACCCATAGTCAGGATTGGACACGGGTCGATTTACCAGGATTTTGCCAGAACAGAATAGCCTGAGCTTTAGGGATAGGTTGGAGTGGCTAGGAGTCTATTCTTTGGAGCACAGGATTCTGAGGGGTGATCCTATAGAGTATAAATATATGAGGGGAATGGATCGGGCGAATGTATACAGTGTTTTACCCAGGGTAGGGGAATCAAAAACCAGAGGACACAGATTTAAAGTAAGAGAGGAAAGATTCAAAAGGAACCTGAAGGACAACTTTTTCACTCAGAAGGTGGTGGGTATATGGAATGAGTTATCAAAAGGGATAGTTTAGGCAGAGACCTTGGATAGTTTAGGCAGACCAACTGTTGGTTGGAGAAGAAGTGATAATGAAGAGATACAAGGATGTGAACAGTGTCACCTCTTCCCCAGCCACCAATGGGCCATTATGGGCCCCACCCTTCCTTGCTCATCTGTTGCCGGACCTGCTTTGTTCTGGCCTTTTCCAACCTCCAGTTCCCTCCCCTCTACTTTCTGTCTGATGAAGGGTCCTAGCCCGAAACGTCACCTATCCTTTTCCTCCAGAGATGCTGCCCGACCCGTTGAGTTACTCCAGCACTTTGCATCTTTGGTATAAAACAGCATCTGCAGTTCCTTCCTACACATGAGGAAGTGCAATCTAGCCTCAGAGTTTGAGCGTCATTCTGAGGCATCCATTGGTCTGTGGGCACCAAGTGGGACCGTCAGTACAACTTGTATTTTTGGAAAGCTGGAAATAGGAGGTGGTTGCCAGGTAACCGGGGGGGGGGGGGGGGTAGAATATTGGTGAGGAGAATCGAAAGTCTAGAAGCGCCGGTAGCTGTCGTCACTGTCACCAGTAGTGAAAACGATTAAACAACAATGAGCAAACACTGAAGTCAAGATCCAAAAGCCGGCTGCTGATATTGGGGGACTGCCATCTTGTATGTGCTTGGTGCAAGCCAGCAGAGATAATCTAATCCCCAGTATTAATCACTTAAAACTATAACGTAGAACTACACTCATAATCTGCCAACTACGGCAGACATTTAAATCTAACGTATCCATCCACGAGATATTGGTGGCAGGTATGATATGATACACGAGTCTCTTGCCCAGAAGAGGGGAATCAAGAACCAGAGAACAATGGTTTAAGTTGAAGGGGGGAAGATTTCATAGGAACCTGAGGGATATTTTTTTCACGCAAAGGGGGATAGGTGTCTGTAACAAGCTGCCGGAGGAGGCAGGCACTATCGCAAGGTTTAAGGAACATTTTAGGAGTACAATTCTGGTATGACATTCAAATATGACGTTTTAAGAAACAGTTGGACAGGTACATGGATAGGACAAGTCTGGAGGGATATGGGCCAAATGCAGGCAGGTGGGTCTAGTGTAGATGGGACATATTGGCCTGTGAGGGCAAGTTATGACTCTACATAAGAGGGCAGCTGAAATAGGATGTTTATATGATGACTTGGATTTACTTTTTCAGATTGTTTCTCAGACGCCAGGATGGTGATCTCTTGCTTTAACCATCATGTTCCCATACATTTAGGGCTGGGACACGAGAAGACATTCTAGCCAAATGGTTTACACTTAGGTTTAGGACCTGCTCTCTCATGCAATTAGATCAGCATCTTGACTCTATTGACCTCCCTTGATTAAATAGTATTAAATGTGTCACAAAACCAGCTGGGCTCCGACATTATAATAGACATGACCTTCGAGCTAATCTCCACACTCACGGAAAAGACAGCATGCTGATCGGAGAGCGGTGACAGTCTGTTTTTGTGGCGCGGATAGAACAGATGAAGCGTCTCGACTGGAGGTGAGTCAATGAGATGAGCGGAGAACTTTAGATTGTAATGTCTGCTGTCAATGGTAGATTTGGAGTGTAGTTTTATATTATAGTTTTAAATAATTGATACGGGGGATGAGATTTGTTTAGTGTAGGGAGGAGTTGCAGGTTTATCTGGTTTATACTGAAGATAGACATAAAGTGCTGGAGCAACTCAGCGGTTCAGTGGGCATCGCTGGTGAGAAAGGTGGGCCCAAGGGCCTGTTTCCGAGTTGTACCTCTAAAATAAAGCTAAACACCCCTACACAGCCACATTAGGTCATCCAGCCTCACCCTCACACCGATATTCTCCTTGTCTCATTCATTCTCTTCCTCAACTTCTCTTCCACCGAAACCAATGAATTTCTCTCTTTCCCAGGGCTTTGGAGTCAGAGTCGGGAAAAAAAGTCCCTAAAACATATATTTCAGAGACTATGTAAATTGGAAAAAACTGGGAAATTCCCAGTTCCAACAAAAGCTTCCAGACCTGCCACACTGACCGTTTCCCTTCCCATAAGTGCTCGCCGGCCTGCTGGATGTTTCCACAATCTTCTATTTCTACATCAACGGCCAGTGTCCTTTGGGTTATTATCAGTGGGAATCAAAAGTGCCGCAATGAACAGATTTGACAACAGAGTAGAGTGTTTCAACGCAGCTTCCAGCAAAGCCATACCTTCCCAGCTCGGGTCACCGGCTTTCACACTGGGGACTGTCAAGGACACCAGGCACCTGCCAGCAGATTGCTGCACTTGTTGTCTCTCTGCATTGATGACATTGTGTGCCCTCGGCCTAGTGCCGGGCTGGCACTACCTTTTGGAAATTAGCACAGCAGGACCTCGCAGCGTATTCATATTGCAGAAAACCTGCCACACACAAATTAATGCAGAAAATATACTTGTGTACTGTTTTACCAAGGCCTCTCATAATCATGTTTCCAGTAAAAAAAGATAAAAGGACTGAAAAATTGACGGTCAGACGCTCATTAAACTTTTATTGATTACAATCTAATAGATCTTGATTACAGACTTTATAAATCTCTATCCCGGATCACCTCATGACTGGTGCCTGACTCTCCTTATTGGCCTCGTTTAAGGCCTGCTATGATGCATTGAACCATAAACAAGTCAAAAAAATAATGTATGATGTTGATACAGATGTTCTTCGATTTACAAAAGCTTTACAAAAGTTTGTTTTAATGCCAGTGACACTGTGGGCGATGTCTTTGATTGTCTCCGTCTATTTCTCATTCCAACCAAATCTCTCAATGTCATTCTCTCAACACACAAATACACCAGAGCAACATATCCATACTCCATTTTGTCCAGCCCTTTTGGTATAGAGGAATTTAGCAAAACAAAATGCGGAAACAGGCCCTTCGGCCCACCGAGTCTGCGCCAACCAGCGATCCCCGCACACTAACACTATCCCACACACACTAGGAACAATTTACAGTTTTGCCAAAGCCAATTAACCTACAAATCTGGACGTCTTTAGAGTGTGGGAGGAAACCGGAGCATCCGGAGAATACCCGTGCAGGTCACGGGGAGAACATACAAATTCTGTACAGACCAGTAGTTGGGATTGAACCCGGGTCCGTGGCGATGTAAGGCAGCAACTCTACCGTTGTGCCACTGTGCTCACAACATTTTTTTTCTTTCTTTTCCTTTGGTTTTCTCTTTTTTATTCTTTCTTGTGTTTTACGCTTCTACGGGTTCTTCCTGATCAATCTCTCACGCACTTACTCTCTCACCTAACTTTCAATATTCTTCTTCTTCTTAAAAGTTTAAAATAAGAAGTGCTCCAGGAAATGTATGATGTTATTTTTGGCTTATATCATTGTAATGTACGCTTGCTTCTAATAAAGGCGGGGTGGGAGATTGCAACCTTCACGTGGTCCGCCCTGTTTCGACGAGTGCAATCAGCCTGGCGTGTACAAACAGAAGATCAAACAGAACTTACAACTGTAGGCTGTGGACGCCATACGCAAGAGGAAGCCGCAAAGATGTCTGACAATTAATGTGGTAATGGTGGGATAGATTAACCATTGTAATTGGCTGCATAGATCTACCAACAATCTGTGGTGCAAACTAACAAGTAGCACTTCAAATTGGAATCCGATTTCCTATCCCAAGGTCAAGAGCTCCAAATATTTTGAGCTTGGTGTGACATGATATCAAAAAGATTCGAAGTCCTTGGGCTGAGGTCAGATTCTGCTCACCCCTCCCCAATCTTTGCACATCCCCAATCCTTCCCACGTCATTTTAATATCATGTTTCATGTATTTTGTGCTATATGACTGTTGGCGGATCAATTTCCCTCCTGGGATAAATAAAGTTCCATCGTATCGTATCGATTCGTCAAGAGTCAAGGGTGTTTTATTGTCATGTGTCCCAGATAGGACAAAGAAATTCTTACTTTCTGCAGCACAACAGAATATGTAAACATAGTACACTGTAAACAATACAGCGTTTTACTCTTCAAAAGTAAATACGCTGCTTGGTACTTTACTTAGAATCTGACTGCACAAGCGGCAAACCTTCCTCCTCGATACCCTTCAGCACAGGAGCACCTCAAGGCTGTGTGTTCATCCCCCCTGTTCTACTCACTCTATGCCTGTGACCCAGTTCCAACTCCATCTTTAAATTTGCCAACTACCCCACCGTTGTTGGGCAAGTTACGCTGTGGATGTGTCAGAGTATTTGGAGGGAGATCGCTCGACTGACCAAATGGTGCCCAAAACCAGTGGCGGACTGGGTCTAAAAATATTGGTTGCCAGGAGACAAAGGGGGCCCACTTCATCAGGGGCCCACTTGCCATCGGGCAAGCTGACCTTGCTCTCAATGTCAGGAAAACCAAGGGACTGATGGTTGACTTTGGAAGAGGAAGGCTGAGGATTCACAAACCCGTCTTCATCGACGGGACGGGGGTGGAGAGAGTCAAAGGCCTCAAACATCTGGGCGTCCGTATCCTGGAAGATCTGACCTGGACTCAGCACATTGATGCGATCATAACGAAGGCCCATCAGCGCCTCTACTTCCTCAGAGGATTGAGGCGATCCGGTATGTTGACAAATACTCTCTTCAACTGGTTGCATCGCAGCCTGGTTCGGCAACTCAAAGGCCCAGGAACGAAGAAGATTGCCAAAAGTAGTGAACACTGCCCAGCCCATCAGGAGTACTGACCTCCCCATCATCGGAGAGATCTACAAAAGAATCTCTGCCTCAAAAAGGCCTGACCCGAAACATCACCTGTCCAAGTTCTCCAGATATGCTGCTTACAACCCAGTAGTATGAACATTGAATTCTCTAATTTGAAGTAACTTCATCTTCCACTACCTTCCCCCACCCCTCCCTGTCCCACACCACTCCTCTCAATAGACAATAGACAGTAGATGCAGGAGCAGGCCGTTCGGCCCTTCGAGCCAGCACCGCCATTCAATGCGATCATGGCTGATCATCGCCAATCAGCCTGTTCCTGCCTTCTCCCCATATCCCCTGACTCCGCTATCTTTAAGCGCCCTATCTAGCTCTCTCTTGAAAGTATCCAGAGAACCTGCCTCCACTGCCATCTGAGGCAGAGAATTCCACTCTAGAATCTCCACCCTAGTCATTTTACCGGTTCCACAGCTCTCCACACTGTATCTCTTGAGATCACACCTTCCCTGGACAACAATGCAACGACCAACCTGAGGTCATTTGTGGCTGGCCCTGATTGCTCCTAATCCTTTTTTTGCCTCCAGCTCTTCAAGTCCCCCATCCCCCACCCCCTACTTTCAGTCTGAGGAAGGGTCCTGACCCGAAACGTCACCCACCCTCGTTCTCCAGGGACGCTGCCTGAGGCGCTGAGTTAACTGTTACTTCACACTCTATTCATTGTTTTTAAATATCTCCGGCTAAGGTCTGCATTACAGAACCCCTCAACACACTGTGGGTGCCTGGCCAGTATGGATTCAGAGAAAACAGCTTCATCTCGAGCTCAAAATGTCGAAACAAGGAACTGCAGATGCTGATTTACCAAGGAAATGCTGGAGTAACTGAGCGGGTCAGGCAGCATCCCCGGAGAACATGGTCAGGTGACGTTTCAGGTCAGAATCCTTCCTCAGCCTGAAGAAGTGTCTCGACCCGAAACATCACTTCCCCATGTTCCCCAGGGATGCTGCCGGACCCACTGCGTTACTCCAGCATTCTGTGTCTAATCTCCAGCCCAGGTTGTGTCATTTGATCGGGATGCTGCAGGGAAATGTTGTCATGGCAACAGCCCAGGTGGCCCAAATAAGTGAGCAAGCAGTGCATTTACTGCAGGCTTTGAAAAGAGCCGGGAAACGTTGACGGTAATTAACTGGGGAGGAAGGAGGAAGATAATGAAATAATTGACTGCATCCCCAGGCAATCCACCTTTAAGAGGAAAACCGGTTTGGACAATAGAAGGGAAACTGACCTTCTTGAGTTTTTTGTAGATTCAGTGGCTTCTGTGTAATTGCAGTTTTGCTTTGAGTAAAACCTATTACCTATAAGTCATTTGGCTGAAAGCATTCACCCAGTGTTAACAGCATTAAATGAGCAACCAAATTAATCGGTAGGTGGGTACCACGTTATAACAAACTCCCAGCCAAACTCCCGAACCAAAAACCTACATCGTGATATTGTCATACATATTTACGCTAAATACATCAAGGATCGTCGTCTGGTCAACGATAAAGAGTTAAACAATTAACAGGTTGGAATTTCGTTGATGATCGCCATCATTATGGAGGGCTTTAGGTATCGAATAATTGCTTTCAAATGGGGATGTTCTTGCAAAGTTCCTTTACCAATAGGGATCTTCAGTCATAGGCACCTGTTAATAAGTATTGTATGTTCAAAGGTATCTCAATAATGGAAGTGTTCAGTCAAAGAATTCCAATAATTGGGAAACTTATTCATAGAAACCTAGAAAATAGGTGCAGGAGTAGGCCATTCGGCCCTTCGAGCTTGCACCGCCATTCAATATGGTCGTGGCTGATCATTCAACTCTATATCCTGCACCTGCCTTCTCTCCATACCCCCTGATCCCCTTAGCCACAAGGGCCACATCTAACTCCCTCTTAAATATAGCCAATGAACTGGCCTCAACTACCTTCTGTGGCAGAGAGTTCCAGAGACTCGCCACTCTCTGCGTGAAAAATGTTTTCCTCATCTCGGTCCTAAAGGAATTCCCCCTTTCAAATCCAGTCGGGTTATTCATTCAAAGGGTTTACTCTTGGCTCCATTTTTAACCAGGTGGTCCTCTTACCCGAGTCAGAAAGTATCCAGTGTCTTCTGTGGAGGCGGAAGCACAGAATTAAAGTCAGAATCTTCAGTACAGTAGCTACGCTGGGAATGTTACACTGTTAGAGACAGAAGCAATGAAATTCAGAAGCTGATCTACAAATAAAGAAACAAACCATAGTTTGATGCCTGCCTTTTTGTTGGCTGCACTAAGCAGTCCTTGTTCCAAACATACATTGACACCATCCCCCAACTCTTTGAGTTACTCCAGCACTTTTATTTTTACTGTTAGAGTGTTTTATTGTCATATATCCTGAAATGGCACAATGATATTCTAGCTTGCTGCAGCAGCATAACAGGTTTGTAAACACAGTACTCTTAAAACGATTCCAAGGATACATTCTAAGAAGGTTGACAAAGCTTTTCCCAGTATTCTGGCCAATATTTCTACTTCAAGAAACATCATAGAAACAGTCTCGGTCTGAAGAAGGGTCACCTATTCCTTTTCTCCTGAGAAGCTGCCTGACATGCTGAGTAACTCCAGTATTTTGTGTTCATCTTCGGTGTAAACCGGCATCTGCAGTTCTCCCTGTGACCTCGTGGATTTTCTCCGGGTGCTCAGGTTTCATCCCACACTCCAAAAATGTACAGGTTTGTAAATTAATTGGCTTTAATTGGTAAAATTGTAAAATTGTCCCTAGTCTGTAGGATAGTGCTAGTGTACGGGGTGATCGCTGGTCAGCGCGGGTTCTGTGAGCCTGTTTCCACGCTGTATCTCTAAGGTTTAAAGTCCAAAGTAATTGTAAAATGATTACATAAAATAATAGAATGAGAGTGCAAAGAGGCAGTCATTCGGCTCATCAGACATTTGCCCGCACTTTGAACTCTCCCATTCTCTCCCAATCTCTCAAACCGGAACGTCACCCATTCCTTCTCTCCAGAGATGCTGCCTGTCCCGTTAAGTTATTCCAGCATTGTGTGTCTTTCCCCACGGGACTGTAGATTCGCAGCAACAACTAGTTATTCAACCCCCTTTTGAAATTTACTATACCATCCGCTCCAGGATTGGTCACGTCACAATAACTCACCATGGATTCAAATAAGAGTTTTAGCTCTCTGTTAGTTATTTTGCAGGAGCGGAAAAGACTGCAAAAAGTTGTAACCACTGCCCAGTCCATCATCGGCTCTGACCTCCCCACCATCGAGGGGATCTATCGCAGTCGCTGCCTTAGAAAGTCTGGCAGCATCATCACGGACCCACACCACCCTGGCCACACACTCATCTCTCCTCTGCCTTCAGGTAGAAGGTACAGGAGCCTGAAATCTGCAACATCCAGGTTCATGAATAGCTTCTTCCCCACAGCCATCAGGCTATTAAACTCAACTCATACAAAATCGGAACTTTAATTAGCCTCCTGCACTTTATATGCTTATTTATGTGTATATATATATATATTCAATGGACACACTGATCTGTTCTGTATTATTTATGCCTGCAATATTCTGTTGTGCTGGAAGCAAAGCAAGGAATTCATTGTCCTATCTGGGGCACATGACAATAAACGCTCTTGAATCTTGAATCTTGACTTTGATTATGTGTCTAGGAAGGGGAGAAGAGATTAAAATGAGGGGACATGGTGAGAGAGGGGAAATAGTTAAAGGAGATCTGAGGGACCACTTTTTTACTCAGAGCTGTGGGTCTCTGGAACACGCTGCCAGAGGAGGTGGTAGAGGCGAGTTCAATTATAGCGTTCGGACAGGTACATGAAAAGGAAAGGAATGGGACATTGGGACGTTGGACAAATTCAGGAAGATGGGATTGGTCTAGATAGGCCGCTCAGCATAGACGAGTCGGGGTGAAGGGCCTGCTTCTGTGCTTCTCAACTCTACGACTGTGAATACGCCTTTTTGGACATTCTTTTAGGAAAGAGATGAGGAGATTTATTTAGTCAGAAGGTGGCGAATCTGTGGAATTCTTTGCCACAGAAGGCGGTGGAGGCCTGGTCAGTGGGTATTTTTAAGGCAGAGATAGATAGATTCTTGGTTGATATTGATGTCAGAGGTTATGGGGAGAAGGCAGGAGACTGGGGTTAGGAGGGAGAGATAGATCAGCCATGATTGAATGGCAGAGTAGACTTGATGGGCCAAATTACCTAATTCTACTCCTACCACTTATGAGCTTAATAGATACTCCATAATTCCTTGGGTATGCAGAAGAAGGTTGACCAACATCACAGTCCACCCTTGTTGATTTATGCTTTACTGACATGGTGAAGCTCACCATAAACCACCTGCTAGTTATACTGGCATGAGCAGGATCACGATCAGTCAGATCCATCCTAGAAATGTAATTAACTTCACCCTCCAAATGGTCAACCATAGCTCAAGTCCAATTAAATTACAGAAGTCATGGTCAAGGAAAAAATATTCAGGCTTGCATTAATTTAGCAACTTTAACATCTATTTCAGAACATCGCAAAGTAATTTGCAGCTGATGAAATACTTCTGCAATGTGGTCCTTGTGTTAACGTAGGAAACCCAGTCACCAATGTGTGCACAGTGTGTACCCACCAACAGTAATTCAATAATATGTGTAGGAAGGAACTGCAGATGCTGGTTTATACTGAAGATAGACACAAAATGCTGGAGTAACTCAGCGGGTCAGGCAGCATCTCTGAAGAAAAGGAATAGGTGACGTTTCAGGTTGGAATCCTTCTTCAGACTGAAAGTGGAGATGGGGGATGATAATAAGGGTCAAATATTGGCCTGGACACCAGGGATATCTCCATTTCTATTTTTGACTATTCACCTAAGAGAATGTGGAAAACCTCAGTTTAACATCTCATCCAATAATTGGGATCGCCAAAGCTACACGTCAGCACAGTGACACAGCGGTAGAGTTGCTGCCTCACAGCGGCAGAGGCTCGGGTTCGATCCTAACTACAGGTGCCGTCTGTACGGAGTTTGTACGTTCACCCCGTGACCCTGTGGGTTTTCTCCGGGTGCTCCGGTTTCCTCCCACATTCCACAGACGGACAGGTTTGGAGGTTAATTGGCTTCAGTAAAAAATTGTAAATTGTCCTTGGTGCTTGTAGGATTGTGCTGGTGTGTGCAGACTCGGTGGGCCGAAGGGCCTCTTTCCGTGCTGTATCTTTAAAACCAAACCTAAATAAAATCCTAAAAATGACACTGGCCCTCTCAGTACCTCAGTGTGGGCGTGTTACTGCTGAAGAAGTGTCCTGACCCAAAACGCCACCAATTCCTTCCCTCCCGAGATGCTGCCTGTCCCGCTGAGTTACTCCAGCATTTTGTGTCTATATTCCATTTAAACCAGCGTCTGCAGTTCTTTCCGACACATGCTGCTGCTGAGGTTTCCACACGGATGCCTCCTTGGTCTTTCTCAGATCTGACTTTAATGGTTGATATTTATTCCTGATAATAACAAAGCCTCTGAATTATCCCAGCAATCAGCGCAGCCTTGAGGCTCAGGTGCAAGGCACTGTTTTCATCTTTTCTTTGGTAATTGATTTTAATTGCAGGTTGTTGTGGTGGAGGGCAGTAAAATGATCGGTGGCTTAGAGGAATGGCACCTTTGTTGGGTTTTTCGTGGCCTGTAATTTAGGAGTTAATAGGAGACCTGAGAAAGGACAGTAATTTTCCTCCCCCTCCCCCCCCCCCCCCACAATCTTCTCCCGAACCAGGTCATCAGGAGGAACTGCCAATAAATATGATTTGAAAAGATGAATAAGACCTTTGCAGGGAGAACCATGAGCAGATTAATAAATATCAATCATATTAAGTTGTCTTAAAAATATTATGAGGATATTGGCATATTTGGATAAGAGTAATAATCTGAAGATCCCAAAATCCATATGAAGAAGGTCTGAAGAAGGGTCTCGACCCGAAACGTCGCCTATTTCCTTCGTTCCATAGATGCTGCCTCACCTGCTGAGTTTCTCCAGCATTTTTGTCTACCATCGATTTTCCAGCATCTGGAGTTCCTTTTTAAACAAACTCCATATGAGATTCTTCAATAGACAATAGATGCAGGTGCAGGTGTAGGCCATTCGGCCCTATGAGCCAGCACCGGCATTCAATGTGATCATGGCTGATCACCGCAAATCAGTACCCCCCGTTCCTGCCTTCTCCTCATATCCTTTGACTCCGTTATCTTTAAGAGCTCAATCTAACTCTCTATTGAAAGCATTCAGAGAATTGGCCTCCACTGCCTTCTGAGGCAGAGAATTCCACAGATTCACAACTCTCTGGGTGAGTTTCCTCATCTCTGTTCTAAATGGCCGGCCCATTATTCTTTCATTTGACTTTAGTTTGGTATAGTTTAGCGATACAGCATAGAAACAAGCCCTTCGGCCCACCGAGTCCAGGCAGACCAGCGCTCATCTGTACACTACTTATCAAGTTCCGCATCCTACACACTTGGGGGGCAATTTTACAGCAGCCAATGTACAAACCTGCACGTCTTTGGGATGTGGGAGGAAACCAGAAGAGCCAGGGGAAAACCCATGTGGTCACAGGAGAACGTGCCAACTCTGCACAGACCAAAGATCCTATAGCGAGCACGGCCCATTTCCGTGAAAAGATCCCGTAGCGGAGCAAAGATAACTAGTGCGGAGACGGAAGCCGGTTACGTAAAAATAAAAGTTATTTGGTAAAAATCTTCTCATTTTCAGAATTTTTAATTTATTAACACAAACTGTTCCCCCGCAACGTTGATTACACTGCGAGTCGGGTCGGGCCGGGTTAAGGAAATGGATGAAAAAAAGGCCCACGTTCCGTTCCGTTGCGTACTACACGTCAGCCCTTTGCATTTAGCTGGAGTGGTCTATCTATAGGATCTTTGGTACAGACAGCATCCGAGGTCAGGATAGAAACCAGGTCTTCCTGACTGATTTGAGTTACTCCAGAACTTTGTGTCTATCCAGCATCTGCTGTTCCTTGTTTCTACAATGGCCCATCTGAAGAATGCCTGGAATAATGCAGATGAGATTCAGACACCAGCTTTGCCCTGAGCACAGGCCACAGCCCACCACCACTAGTGCCCCTCCATGTGTACAGCCTGCCCTTCACTTGGAAAACTCCTTTTATGTCAGAAATATGATGTAAAAAATACCACACCAATGTTAAAAGAAGAGTTATCATCCATCATCCCTGAACTTTTTCTTTAGTTTACTTAATACAGCGTGGAGTCCGTGACAACCAGCGATCCCCGCACGTTATCACTATCCTACACACTAGCGACAATTTACACTTATACCAAGCCGATTAACCTACAAACTTAGGTCGTCTTTGGAGTGTTGGAGGAGATCGAAGATCTCAGAGAAAACCCACGCAGGTCACGGGGAGAAGGTGCAAACTCCGTACAGGCAGCACGCGTAGTCGGGATCGAGCCCGGCTCTCTGGCGCTGCAAGGCAGCAGCTCTACCACTGCGCCACCGTGCTGCCCTATTCTCGTTTATGATATTGTTTAGTAGGTTTTCATGTTCTGGTGTACTGTGGCAAGAACGAACGTCATTGTTCTGTCTGAGACATATGACAATAAAACACTAATGACTCTTGACCTAGATCATGCAGTCATCCCCATACTGCTGTTGTGAGAGCTTGCTGTGCCCAACTTGCAGGGACAGAGATGGACATTGAACTGCACAGCACAGGAATGGGCTCTTCAGCCCTAAGAGGAAGAAGGAGGAATTGAACCCCAGGCGTAAGGGGTGGTATAGGAAGGAACTGCAGATGCTGGTTTAAACTGAAGATAGACACAAAAAGCTGCAGTAGCTCAGTGAGACAGGCAGCATCTCTGGAGAGAAGAAATGGGTGACATCTCCCATCCCTTCTCTCCAGAGATGCTGCCTGTCCCGCTGAGTTACTCCAGCTCTTTGTGTCTATCCCAGGTGTAAGGTAACAGAATGCCATTTAACCATCAACTGCACATCATTTATTCAGTCGGGGGCTGTCAGATGTTTAAATTGCCACTGAGAGCGAGAGTTTCATTTTTAGCAAGGTTTCTGTTCTGTCATGGACAATTCAATGCAGAGTACTGATAAAATGTACACGGTGGTTCTGTAGGTTTAATTATTTTGGTGCTGTAATGTATGGACAGATGATGATCGGCCTTGCCGTTTTATCCTTATCTATTCTGATTTTAAAATTTGTAGCTGACAAGGGGACTAAGATAAATCCTGTCTATTGTGGGAGAAGAAGGGAACCCTTTCTTCTTCAACAGCCTCATGTATTTCCTTTTGAACTTTGTACCTGCGCTGATTTATGAGGCAGGGAGCGGTAATCAGCCAGCACCAGCTGCTTGTAGCCGATAGCCCGAGCCACTCTTAAATAGGATTCAATGGACAATAAATTGGCAGCTGTCCTCTTGCCTATGATTGTTTAATTGGTTGGAAATAAAATGTACTGCTCATTGTCCAAGGGAGAGGGGGAGAGAGATGGAGAGGGAGAGGGAGAGGGAGAGGGAGAGGGAGAGGGAGAGGGAGAGGGAGAGGGAGAGGGAGAGGGAGAGGGAGAGGGAGAGGGAGAGAGAGAGAGAGGAGAGGGAGAGGGAGAGGGAGAGGGAGAGGGAGGGACAGAGACAGGAGGGGAGGGGAGCCAGAAGAGCCAGACATCAGTCCCTGCCAAAGACTGATTTTCAAAAATGTCATTGTGAAAGTGTTTCTCTTTGTTACAGCAACGAGGAACATTACGGGGGGGGGGGGGGGGTTAAGGTGCAAGGCGCGGGACTTGTCTAACGCTGCCGCCTGCAAAACTGCCTGACCTGTGCTGACCCGGGCCAGGACTGGACAACCTGCCACGTTTCCCAGCCTATGCTGGGTCAAGTCTCCTCTGCTCGTCATGATCTTACGGGAACTGAGCATCGCACGTCACGTGAGTGCGGGGTGACCATTTCCCCTTCGGAGAGAAGAAGTCTCTCATCAAATTTTAGGAACTGGATCCAGTCTGGCAACCCCAAACCTTGCGTGCGTGCGTGCGTGCGTGCGTGTGCTTTGTTTACTGTTTTTGGCGGCACGGTGGCGCACCAGTTGAGCTGCTGCCTGACAGCACCAGAGACCCGGGTTTGATCCTGACTACGGGTGCTGGCAGCAAGGCCACCAACACAATCAAGGACCAGTCTCACCCCCGGTTACTCCCCCTTCTCCCCTGTCCCATTAGGCAAAACGTACAGAAGTTTGAAAATGCGCACCTATCGATTCAGGGACAGTTTTTCCCAGCTGTTATCAGGCAACTAGAGAGAGCGGTCCTGACCTACCATCTACTTCATTGGAGACACTCTGGACTATCTTTAATCGGACTTTACTGAACTTGCACTAGACGTTATTCCCTTTATGCTGTATCTGTGGCTTGGTTGTAATCATGTATAGTCTGGTCGCTGACTGGATAGCATGCAGCAAAAGAGCTTGCATGCAGCAAAACATGCAGCAAAAGAGTTTGCATGCAGCAAAACATGCAGCAAAACATGCAGCAAAAGAGCTTTCCACTGGACCTCGCTACATGTGACAAATACTCAACTACATTTTAGAGGTTGAGTAAAACACAAAGTGCTGAAGTAACTCAGTTGGTCAGGCAGCATCTGCGGAGTGAATGTAGAAAGAGGTTTCAGATCGGGGCTCTTATTCACTCTGACATGAAACTCCCTCCACAGGTGCTGCCTGACCCGTTGAGTTGCTCCAGCTCTTTGTGCTTCGCTCTTCATTCCAGCAACTGCAATCTCTTATGTGTCCAACTGCAGAGGTTTGGAACATTTATTATGAACACCCTCGGCAACAAGAGTGCTGTCAGAAGATTGGAAGGCTGCTGGCATTGCCACAGTGTTCAAAAAGGGAGGGAAGGGTTACACCAGCCGTCTCAGCACAGATTGTGTGCTTGAATATTCACAGACATCAGACTTCCATTGCTTTAGCAGAGTATTTAATACCAATGTTTACTTCATACTGTGTCTGGTGCCCTTGATAAGTATTTCATTCAGTCCCAATGTCCTTGCAATCGCTCTAGGGCAGGGATGGGGAACCTTTTCATGTTGGAAGGCCACATTAAGTTAGCTGTAATCTAACAAGGCCACATCCAAGAAACTTCAATTAGATATAGGATTATTTAGTTGAATCTTCTTTTACTCTTTGGTATTTTAAATATGTTCATTTTAAGATTAAAATAAAAATAATAAAAGACAAACAAAAACATATTAATAGAAATAAAAGGATTTGTTCTACAAAATTTGGATTCATTCAAAAGGCCGCACTGAATGGCCTAGAAGGCCGCATGTGGCCTAAAGGCCGCAGGTTCCCTACCCCTGCTCTAGGGGCTCCCAGGTGTCCAGTGCTGGGATTCTCCGTGCTGTCCAACTCTGGGATCTTCTGCCAAGAAAGTCTATAGATTGCACTCCAGTGCGACATTGTCTACTTCAGTGATAAACGACTGAACTAGAAAACAGACGGCAATGATCATTTCAGAGTGGTTTGCATCTCGGGAAAATTAACTGGCATCAAACATACTTGCCTATCAGAAACGATTTCACCGTCACTCATACGGCAAGGTACCTCATTGGCTTTGCAACTTTTCTTTTGCTGCAGAAATTAGTCCATTTTGTACGGAGAGACTCCATGGCCAGAGATGCTGCCTGTCCCGCTGAGTTACTCCAGCATTTTGTGTCTGTCTTTGGTTTAAACCTGCATCTGCACTTCCTTTTGACAGCTACAACCAATGAGGGAAAGCATCCGGAATGCTTTTTTTGACCATTTTGGTCTATTGGGTGGATAGTTGAAGAGCTGAATAAGCACCTGGGAAGTGGGATTTCAGCTTTCGGACTGGCATGTACATCTTACAAGTGACCTTCTGTTGCAAGTTTGTCTAATTTATTATTTCTTGAGATTGACTTTGTTTGTGAAGCTGTCGGCAGCGTCATAACAGAAACATTTTGATTTTGATTTTGATTTTGATCACAATCCCGGATCCCACCGTTTGCAGCACCAAATCTGTCAGCAGGGTAGTTTTAAGGAGATTTGTGTGGGGCAGATGAAAGGTTTCAATGTGCTGACATTTTCCCTGCCATCGCAGCAGTCCTCCCCGGTTGCAACAGAGCAATGTTGCCCTCTGGTGCATCACAATGTCATCTCAAACACAAACGGAGCGAGTGAATGTGAGTGAAAGCGTGCAAAAACATTGCAACTTTGTTAGATTTTCTTTCACAACCTCGGGATTTCCCAATTCATTACCAGGCAAAGTATTTTGCTAAATGTAGTCGTTGCTGCGATACAGTAATTGCAGAAATCAACTTGTGCACTCACAAATCACTTTGTGTTTCGATGCTTACAAATTTGATAGTTCCACAGTTCTCCACATTGTTTCTCTTGAGATCGCACCTTCCCCAGCCAACAATGGGCCTACCAGGCACCGCTCCTACCAGGCACCGCTCTACCTGAGTTCATTTGTGGCTGGCCCAGATTGTTCATGGTCTTTTGTGTCATGGTCTCTTGGAAAGCCGTCCGTTCTTTTTCTCCAGGGATGCTGCCTGACCCACTGAGTTACTCCAGCACTTTGTGTCTATCTTCGGTGCTCCTACACATTCTGCCTGCCATTCCATCCCACGATAGTACCAAAGCCCACCTGAGAAAGCAGACACTGCCATTGTATAAGATAGCACTTCTTGTTAACTGGAGCAGTGTCCTAGAATCTAAAGTCATCAGGTTTAGGCCATTTGGCCCATCAAGTCTACTGCGCCATTCAATCATGGCTCTTACACCCGAACTAATCTAGAATCTATCTCTATCTCTGCCTTAAAATATCCATTGACTTGGCCTCCACAGCCTTCTGTGGCAATGAATTCCACAGATTCACCAGCTGGAGAGGCTTTGCTTTTGTTACACTCCAAGCATTCCATGTAGTCTCCTCAGCACCACGCGGTTTGCTAACACTAATATCCTCAACTGCTCAACTCTCGTTCAGCCATTGGCATTAAAGTTATCTGCTGTACTAACCCCTTGAGAATGATGTCAATGGAAAATGAAAGCTAACCGTGCTCCTTGTGCAACGCAATGATAGTTCTAATCAGAATTCTATCAATATCCTGGACACTTGCGGACCATCCAGTTAACATGCTACAAACTGCTATGAAGCTCAAACCAACACATCCCGGAAACTGGCGCTTAAACTTAAGAGGTTTCACTATCTCATTAGAGATCTTTGCCAAGCTTTGATACATGAGTCTTATTTTGTAGCTTGATAATTGTCCACTTGGGTTTTAAAACAGTAAGTGTAAATTGTCCTCTAAGGACATTAGGGAGCCAATTCTTGCAATTAAAGTTATAAGGTGGGTCAAAATATCCTTTATTGATTGCTGGGCCTTGCGGACTCTGGGCGAAGGGCTTTGTTGCCTGCAGTCATAACATATAATAAAAAAACTAAAAAAAATAAACACATATGGAACATTTAGTGATTGTTCTACCAGACCTCCTCACTGTGGTGGAAGGCAAAAGTCTTAAAGTCTCTGTGGCTTCTTTATTCTTCCGACTCAAAATACATTATAAAGAGAGTCGTTTGTGACATTTATACTATGTACTTGAGTCCTACATTGTCCATGGAACAGGGAAGTGTACTTACGGTTCATTTTGAGGGAAAGTCAAAATGGGTATTATCATTTCTGCAATTCTAGGTAAGCAACAATACCTACATTCAGTGAAATGATGCTCAGGTCACAGCCTCCCTCTGTCCCTGAGAAATATTTCACTGAAAGGTGTTTTTAGAATTCAGAAATGGATAATAAGTTTTTTACTGCTCAGAAACCAGTCACTTTGTTTGTACCAACTGTAGGACTTTTCAAAATGATAAATGTGACTGCGTAAAGTAAAGAGGCCACAGACATCCTGTAGAGTCAAGTTGGTCTGGGGTTGTGATAATCACTAAAGTAACACAGCTGGTAAATGTCAATAAATTCTGCTTTCTTTTTTTTAGTTTGTTTTAGTGAGCACAGAAACAGGATCGGCCCATCAAGTCCGCACCGACCAGCGATCCCCACACATTAACGGTACCCTACACACACTAGGGACAATTTACACTTACACCAAGCCAATTAAGCTACAGACCTGTACGGAAACCATAGATCTCAGAGTAAACCCACGCGGACTTTGAAACATTGAGGTGCAAAATGGTCTGCAGTATTGATAACTGATTAATATAGTTTATTTATTGAGATTGAATACTTATGCCACATTTATTCAAGAAAATAGATTGGTTGGAGACTTTTTAAGCGATCTTAAAAATGCATCAGAGAAGAGGGTGGATGTGGAGAAGATATTCGCCATGTGTGATTGAAATCAGAATAGAGATCCATAAATTGCAATGGATAATTCAGAAGAAACCATTTTATCCTGAGAACCCTAGGAATGTGGAACTTGGCACACAAGGGAGCAGATAGGGTAGACATTTAGAACCTTTCTCCCAGAGTGGAAATGTCCATCACTAGAGGGCATGGTTTGGTTTAGTTTAGTTTAGAAACAGGCCCTTCAGCCCACCGGGTCCGCTCCGACCGGCAATCCCCGCACACTAACACTATCCTACACCCACTAGGGACAATGTTTACATTTGCCAAGCCAATTAACCTACATACCTGCACGTCTTTGGAGTGTGGGAGGAATCCGAAGATCTCGGAGAAAACCCACGCAGGTCACAGGGAGAACGTACAAACTCCGCACAGACAGCACCCGTGGTCAGGATTGAACCCGGGTCTCCGGCGCTGCGTTCACTGTAAGGCAGGAACTCTACCGCTGCGCCACCCTGCGGCCCTTATGGCTATAAGATGAGAGGGGAACCGTTCAACGGAGATGTGCAGCGTGTGTGTGTTTTTACACAGAGAGCTGGGTGGGTAGGGTTGGGGGAGGGGTGGCTGGGTGGCTGGCTTGCTGGCACACGCTGCCAGGGGTGATGGTGGAAACAGATAGATAGTGGTGTTTACGAGGCTGTTAGATAGGCACATAGATGTGCAGGGAATAGAGGGATATGGATGATGTACAGGCAGATGAGATCAGTTTGCTTAGCATCGTGTTTGGCACACACATTGTGGGTTCCTGTACTGTGCTATGTTCTTTACTCCACTCCATCGACTCGAGGCAGGTTGAAGCAGACCCTCGGCTGGCAGAGACCACAGCTGCATTATTGTTTCGTTGGTGCCCTCGTGCTTCAGTCTGCAAGACGGCGAAAGCCGCAGCGACAGATGACCTGACCCTCTGAAGTGAAAAACGGCCTCCTCCCCTCCATTATATTTCTTTCAATTCAATGTAAAGTCAAAATGAAACACTGTTTAGATGCAGGTGTTTGACATTTTTCCCATCGTCAGACGTCTGGGAAATAGGATGGGTTTTTCTAAGCAGCCAACTCTTGTCCACTCGCGGCAGATTCTTACTGCCGTTGACGTGAACAGGGAGTGAAATGTTATCATCCATGGTGTGTTAGCAACATGAGCGCATTCACACAGTGCCATGGGGGAGCCACACACAACTGTCAGGACGGCTTTAGCAGTAGTTTGCAACGTGAGAGGCGGTGGAAAATAAGCAAACGTAAAGCTGTACAGAGAGGGCAGTTTCTAAGCTGAATGTTTGGACTGTGTGATCCTAGCAATATCCCTTTCCCAATGAAAAATTAATTTGTATAACTGCACCTAACTTCTAAATTCACATGTTCAATAATGGATTCTTCCCAAGATTCAAGATTCAAGAGAGTTTATTGTCATGTGTCCCAGATAGGATGTGTCCCAGATAGCTTGCCTTGCTTCAGCACAACAGAATATAGAAGGCATGGCTACAGAACAGATCAGTGTGTCCATATACCATTATATAAATATATACACACATGAATAAATAGACAGATAAAGTGCAAATATACGGATAATGGGCTATTAATCTTCAGAGTTTTGTTTGAGTTGAGTTTAATAGCCTGATGGCTGTGGGGAAGTAGCTATTCCTGAACCTGGACGTTGCAGTCTTCAGGCTCCTGTACCTTCTACCTGAAGATAGTGGGGAGATGAGTGTGTGGCCAGGATGGTGTGGGTCCTTGATGATGCTGCCAGCCTTTTTGAGGCAGCGACTGCGATAGATCCCCTTGATAGTAGGCAACAATATCAGGCTATTCTATACTACACAACACTCGCCTCAATTATGAACTTCTATGCAGAGACACTCAATGCTGGTCGGGCTGCATCTCTGGAGAAAAAGAATAAGTGACATTTTGGGGCGGGATTCTTTTTCAGATCTATGCACTGCCTTTCATTGCACTTAGGGTTTGTTCCCACTAAATATTGTGATTATTAATTTATAGTTTTTTGTTTGTTAAAAACTGTAGAAATGAAATTTCGTTCAAACCTAGTTGTTTGAATGACAATAAATAGCATTCCATTCCATTAGATAGTGTGTGTGTGTGTGTTGCATTCATGTGCTGGTACTGACAACAGTGCATAACCTGAAATGCTGTTGCAAGTAAGAGTGTCATTGTTCCATTGTTAATACCTACGACTATTAAACATTCTCGACTTGGGAGAGTTGGGCTTTGTTTGCATTTAAGACCTTTAACATGTTCTGTTTTCCACCCACCAGCAGCCAACTACAGAAACACAAGAACTGCAGGTGCTGGTTTATACATTTACACTAATTTATGCTGATCGGATACAAAGTGCTGGAGTATCTCAGCGGGTCAGGCAGCATCTCTGGAGGAAAAGGATAGGTGACGTTTCTTCACCAGCCGACTGCCTGTGGTTTAAAAACACAATACACAGACTGTGGATGACTCGGAAATATTTGGTGTTGCTGATAGTAAGGACGATAGTCTTAGACCACAGGATGAAATTGATCAATAGGTTAGGTGGGAAGAGTGATGGCAGATGACATTTAATCCCATTAAGTGTGAGGTGATGCTCTTTGGAAGGAATATTAAGATGAGGACAATAAATGGTAGTAAGCACTTGGGAGTATTGAGGAACAGAGAGAGCTGGTTACCGAGTTCTTCACATACCGATTACGGAGAGTTGGTTTGTCAAGGAAGACTCTCTCGAACTTCTGCAGGTGCACAGTAGAGAGCATGCTGACCGGTTGCATCGTGGCTTGGTTCAGCAACCTGAGCATCCAGGAGATGAAAAGGTTGCAAAAAGTTGTAACCACTGCCCAGTCCATCATCGGCTCTGACCTCCCCACCATAGAGGGGATCTATCGCAGTCGCTGCCTCAAAAAGGCTGGCAGCATCATCAAGGACCCACACCATCCTGGCCACACACTCATCTCTCCGCTGCCATCCGGTAGAAGGTACAGGAGCCTGAAATCTGCAACATCCAGGTTCAGGAACAGCTGCTTCCCCACAGCCATCAGACTATTAAACACAACTTCAAACAAACTATGAACTATAACAGCCTATTGCACTTTATCTGTTTATTTATGTGTGTGTATATATATATATTCTATGGTATATGGTCACACTGATCTGATCTGATCTGTATTTATGCCTAAAATACTCTGTTGTGCTGCAGTAAGCAAGAATTTCATTGTCCTATCTAGGACACATGACAATAAACTCTCTTGAGGTGCCAAGTTTCCTGAAGGTGGCAGCATAGATAGATAAAGTAGTGAAAGATAAATATGGGATACCCACCTTTACTAACCAGGGCATGGAATTAATACAGCAAGGAGATAATGGCAGAACTTTATAAAGCGGTGGATACTGATGAAGTATTGTTTGTATTAATGGTCACCACACTGTCAGACCTATTGCACTGGAGGAGATTCAGGAGGATGTTGCCTGGGATGTAGATTCTCAGTTGTGAGGAGAGACTGGATAGTCTGTGTTTGTTTTCCTTGGAGTGGAAGAAACTGAGGGAGTGGGGGGGGAGGGGGGGGGGTCTGACAATCTGAGAGAGGGTTCACAAAGTCATGAGGGCCATGAATCAGTTAATATTTATATTACACTTGGGTGTGCAAAACTAGAGGACATGTTTAGCATACGGGGAATAAATTTCTACGAGAGATTATACGGAAGAGCATTTTAGCCCGAGGGTGGTTGGAATCTGGAATGCAGTGGAAAAAGATCGAGTCTCTCACTAGATGTAAGAAGTATCGGGACAAGTACGTGAATCATCAAAACATAAAGACTATGGACCAAGTGTTCGTAAATGAGATTATTGTCGATGAGTACTCAGTTTAGTTTATTGCTTACAGAGGTACAGAGAAAAGCTATGTGTTGCTATTGGGTCAGCAAAAAAACTACACATGATTACAAGCAAGTCGTCCACACTACAGATACAGGATAAAGGGTATTGATGCAAGATAAAGAGTATAGACACAAAATAAATGTACAGTATATTTGCCTGGGCATGGAGGGCCAAATGCCCATTTTCTCTGCAGTGTGCTCACATGTCCATGGAGATTTATTCATCTGAAATGTTGACTTTGTTTCTCTCTCCACAGATACTGCCTGACCTGCTGAACATTCCTAGCAGTTTCTGCCTTTATTTCTTTATTATTTTTTTTTCCATGAGCCCACAACCCAGCAATGCATTTAAGGCTGCTGTAAGTCAGCATGGAGGGAGCTAGGAATACCCTACGTCAGATTGCATTCAAAGCATTTCAACTTGGCATTACCTGTTACATCAGGGTTGATGGAGCACTAAATGTGCGATGGCAAATTTTCTGGTCTGTTACCAAACAGGAACATTTTAATTCCATGCCTGAAATGTTAAGGTAATCACACAGAAATTCAATTACATAATGCTGTTTAGTCCAGCATTTAGCACCAGAAAATCTTTTTTTTCCCCACAGGTTATTTTGTGCCCAATTAGACACTTCTAGGTGTAAACCATCTCTGTGCCCCTGATGCTATTTCTGACTGTGATGCTCCTTTTGGATCATATTGTCCTGGGAATACCATTGTTGAGCATCTTCCCATTGCAAACCCCGATGCAGTATTATTGCCACTTAACTTCAATTATCCACCACTGACTCTGATGCCTTCCCACCCACCTGTCGCTCTCCCTTTGATCGCGCTATCCATCCTTCCACCATTAATGTGGCTTTTGGAGCAGAGCACAGGCATCGCACTCTAGATCCTCAAAATATGCAGCATCCACTTTGATGCACCTAAAAATGGCCAGGACAGTGGTCGTACCGCAAATCTGAATTACATCGTTCTGACCCGTTTCCCCAGGGTTGAAATGTCCAACACTAGAGGGCATAACCATAAGGGAGAGGCGGAAAGTTTAATGGAGGTGTGCGGGGCAATTTTCTTTACACAGAGTAGTGGGGGCCTGGAACACACTGCCAGGGGTGGTGGTGGAGGCAGACACAGTAGTGATGTTCAAGAGGCTTTTAGATAGGCACATGGAAGTGCAGGGAATAGAGGGATATGGATCATGTTCAGGCAGATGAGACCAGTTTATCGTGGCATAATTTTCGGCAAAGTGTGCTGTTCTGTGCCGTATGTATGTGAACTGGCATGTTTAAGCTCCATGCATCTGTAATTCCCAATCACACACTGAAAGCTCGACCATAAACAGGAATCTATCAGCTACGGTTATGATGCTTTCTAGTTGGCATTCCCAGGCCAGCAGGAGCTACTGGGCTGGTCTTGTGTTACACAGGTTTTGCCTTCTCTTCACCGCAGGCTTTCTAACTCGCTCTCAGCATCACCGTTAATACTGAGAGCATAGATACCTACATTTGTTCTCTGCAGTGGCACACCAAGTTACCTTGTAATAACAGTGGAAAGGAAATTGGGGCTGAGAGATCAAAATGAGCAATCAGGTGGATAGAAGTAGGAAATGGCAGAATGAGCCAGGGGAGTCTTACATATTGATTTTCTAACATAACAATGAAACCACAATTTAAAATCTGGCAGAAATCTATGTTGAACATCATAACACTCTGGGCCCTGGAGAAATATTATGAAGTAACGCTCCTGGCAAGAAGCTCTTTGAATAAGAGGGCAGCAATCCATCACACTTTTGATTAATTCCCAACGCGCATTACCACTGCAGTACGCTTTGCACCAGCGAGACTAAATTATAAATCTCATCTCCGCAGGAGAACTTTGGAACTCAATCTGCTGTTAGCATTTTTTTCCTCCCTGGGTTTAGCATCTACTGCAGTGTATCTGCAGCAGCTCCACTGGAAATGTGCACACACCATGGTTAATATACCAACAACTCTCACTATTTAGCAAGTCAATGAACTGGCTTAAGGGCCTGTCCCACTGCGGGGACCTAATTTGCAAGTTTAGAAGAGTTTGCGCTCGACTCAAACTCACAGCATGGTCGACACGTGGTCGTAGGTCACTGGAACTCTCCTTCGCTCCGCATACTCGTGGCCTCAGTTTGGTGGAGGAAAATGTTTCCGCGAGTAAAAATTGGTCGGCGTGGTTCTTTTGAACTTGTAGTGCAGTGGAGTGGGGTCGCCATGTAGTTACAGGCAGTCGAGGGTAGCAGTAAGCAATCTCCTTTGCTGACCGGGTATTTTAATTGGCTCTTTGCAGCTAACCAAGGAAAAACGACCGTTAATGTTAAATGCCCGCTAAACTTTATAAAAGTAGTCTGGCTTCTTAAAAGTGTCTCCACTCCTTCTCTCCCCCCCCCCCCCCTCCCCCCCCGCTCTCTAAAGGACTTACCGTACACTGTGCCAGCCGTCATTTACCTTCCTGTTCATCACGGGTGTGAATTTCAGACAGCGCTCCCCCGCTTTCCCTGGCCCCCGCCTTTACAGTGTGTGTGTGTGTGTGTGTGTGTGAGTGAGTGTGAGTGAGTGAGTGAGTGAGTGAGTGAGTGAGTGTGTGTCTGTGTGTGTGTTCGATCCAGCTCCAGGTTTTTCAGGCGAGTGCCCTCAACCCTGAAGGTCGAAGACAGTTGTTGAAAAAGTCGCGATCCCCCACACTAACACTATCTTACACACACTAAGGACAATTTACAATTTTTACCAAGCCAATTAGCTTACAAACCTCAACATCTTTGAAGCGTGGGAGGAAACCGAAGCTCCCAGAGAAAACCCAGGCAGGTCACGGGAAGAACGTACAAACTCTGTACAGACAACACCCGTCAATCAAGATCAAACCCGGTTCTCTGGCGCTGTAAGGCAGCAACTCCACCGCCACTCCACTGTGCTGCCGATTGTCCTGCTGATCCCATGCTCATTTGATCAGCTCTTACTGAGTGAAGTGATAGATTTATAGCTAAGAACAGCAGACACAGCATGAAACAATGGCGTTTTTTTCCTAAACTGTCAAAACTGTTTATATTTATGCATGATTGTGGTACACACCTTTCAAAATTGTGACTGAATGCACCATGATTTTATGCATTACTTCTAGTAGCAGGCATCTCTTTTGTAAAAGTGTAAGGAATGGAAACAGGAGTAAGCCATCCAGTCCCTGATTTGCCATTCAATAGAACTGTGGCTGATTTAAAACCCTCAGCACCACTTCTCTGCATCAACCTCAACAATCCCTGATGTCCTCAATATCCAAAAGCTGACTGATCGCTAGGTTCGGAACATTCATCAACTCAGCCTTCATAGAAAATTCCAAAGAATGACTGACTTATGGTTGAAGAAACGTTGTCTCCACTGTCCTGAATGATCAATCATTTATTTTGAGACTGTGCCCACCGGGTCTGGTCACTGCAGCCAGAGGAACCTTCACCCTTGCATCTCTGCTGTTAACCCCTCTCTATTATTGCTGTGTTTCAATGGGATCACGTTACATTCTTCTAGGCAGAAGTGAAAATAAACCAGTACAGGTCCATGCATTGTACTGGTAAAGATAGGGCTGGCAATTGGTACAAAGAGCTTAAATTGTCAATCACATCAGTAGAAACTTTAAATTACTTTCACCCCTGCGTTAGAGATGGGATGAAATGTAGTAGCATGGGACAATCCCCAACCCCAAAGCCAGGAAGGTTCTTTATATTTCCTCCCTTAGGTATCTCCCCGGGTGGAAGATTGCAACCTTCACGTGGTCCGCTCTGTTTCGACTAATTCAATCAATTTGACGTGCACAAATAGAACAAGTTGTCCAACAACTTTAGGTTGTGCACACCACACGAAAGAAGAGGTATCTCCCTTAGGTACCTGACTTGGATATACTTTCCAGGGTAAACTTACCAAGATACTATAATTGCAATCAATTATTTTTACTCAAGCCATGATCTTTCCGTGTCTCTTCCACGTTGCGTGCAATGTGTGCATGAACTCTGAACGCCAATATTTTTGGGTGCATTTAAAAGGTATTCCGCTTTTCCCCCAAATTATATTGCACCAATTATGCAATTTTTCATTTTCTTTCAGAAGTCACTGTATCCTCTGTACAATTCATCCTGGCATCCAGCCCAACACCACTGGCAAACGTGGACTTGTAGTTACAGTTGGGTCCCTCATCCAAATTGTTGAGATAAATTTTGACTGATTGGGGCCACAACACTGCTCCCGACAGCAACTCACTAGTTATATCTTATTGTGTCCTACTCCAGCATTTTGTGTCTGTCTTCTGCTACCAATGGATCAGACTTTATAACCATGAGGTGTTGTGCTGCTTCACCTGCTGCATCTCCAGCAAAAGGATCAACGAATGTGGCTCTGGAAGAGTCCAGATGATTTGCACAAATATGTTAAGGTCAAAATTCCGTGCCTTCCATCTTCTGAACCCATCAGCACCATCTCCTAAATGTGACACGAGATGGCTGAAGTTGGTGTGTTATTTTTTAATGAGAGCGGTGAAGGCAAGGTATAAACTGAAGTGTTTAGGAGGAGGAAGTTGAAACAAGGAACTGCAGATGTTGGTTTATAAAAAACGACACAAAGTGCTGGAGTAAATCAGTGGGTCAGGCAGCATCCCTGGAGACAAGGGTTCCCAACCTGGGGTAAATGTACCCCCGGGGTACATTTGTTGATTCTGGATTTGTACTTTTTTTTCTCATTGACCAACTGTGTTTGGTTCTGGCATACCGGTATCTGTACATCATTAGTTGTTCATAAATAATTGAAATAACTTTGTTATGTGCTATTAAAGTTGACAGGGGTAAACGGGATGAAAAAGGTTGGAAATCCCTGGTTTAAAAGGAAGCAGCCTTTTTGGTTGAAGGCACGTGAACCCCCAAAGATCAATTAGTGGCTAAAAAGGAACATTATTTATTGCAATAATATCGGCTGAGGATAAAGGAATAAGGGGAGAAGATCTAAAGATTTGAAGAAAATCAGGAGTTAATTTGAGTCTCTGTTTATAAGGAACAAACTGATTAATCCAAGTCTGAGCATCCAGTAAACAATTTGTCAAGGCAATGGAGTGAGGAGGTTTGTACAGACCAGTTTGAATGATCAAAAATACATTCTGGTCCCACTGAGATATGTCAACAGTCCTTCGGTTTACAAAAAAATGATGAAATGCTTTCCCTCTACAAGCAGCTATTATTTTGTTTCTAGAATACTTATGAAGTCATAACAGGCTATACGATTCAAGATACATAGAAGCTATACTGGTGATCTCTGGTCAGTCCCTGCCTTTCTAAATGTACATGAATCCTATCCTTTAGGATTTTCTCCACTGACCTGCAGTTATCTGCCTTATCCTTGCTGTCATTATTAAATAAAACATTAGATCCTTCAATCTACTGGTATCTCACCTATCGCTAACAAAGATTCAAAACTCTATGCAGGCCTCCAGCTATCTCCCCCTTTACTTCTCATAACAACCTGGGATGGATCGCATCTGATCCCAGGGAAATATCAACCCCTTCAGCATCCTAAAATATTCAATATCTCCAAATCAATAATGACCTAATCCAGATTATCTACATATCTCTCCGTGACCACACTCTCCTCTTCGTCCTTTGCCTTGAATACAGGTGAGAAGTTTGACTGAATCAAGTTCCATTCTACATTCCCAGTCTAAATTTTAATTTCTCAACATTTAAGAGCTCACGCCCTTTTTAAATAAGATTGGCTTGACAGGTTTTTTTTGGGAATAATTGACTTTCCTGCAGCAGACTTCAAAAGCAGGCACACAGCACTGAGGTTAATAATCCAGGATATGAAATACTGGGAGTGTATAACATTCAATAGATGCAAATTGGAGAGATGCCAACTGATCTAGAATATTCAATTTTCCTGCCCAACCCCAGTTTCCTGCAAATAACAAAGACAAAACACTGCAGATGCTGAAAATCTGAACTGAGAGAAAATACTGGAAACACTCAGAGGCAGGATATGTGGAAAGAGAAACAGTTCTATTTCAGATCAAAGACCTATTTCCAGCTTTTTCTGTTTTCTAATGCCGGAGTGCCAATGTTAAATGAAGAAGCCAAATCTCTATGCCATGCCAGTTAATACAGATGACTCATGTTGGATTCATTCTTACAGAATCTCCGCTACTTTATAATGTGAATTTGCACAATACCAGACAGTGCATTTCAAAACTCATCCAATCGTATTTTAAGATCTTGCTTTGATAATACTCAATAGAAGAAAGAACATTAACAACATAAATAAGTATAGCTCGTCGTAGATATGTAAGTTGCAGGAATGAAGTAAAATAATGCTCTTCAATGCCATCTCTGCATCTGCAATCAAGAGTCAATAGAGCCACTCCCCTTTTTGCGGCTGAGGGGAAAGGTGGACTTGCTCTGAGGCTGTGTCATCTTGCTGGCTAGGTGGACGAAAGGCTCGATCAGGGTCTTGCGCTCTGCCACAGACACCTCCCAGAGTCTGACCTTCTCCGTCTTTGCCCACTGCTGAACAGCTTCATGGTCCACACGTCGCCCATCCTGGAGGTCACACTTGTTCCCCAGAACTACAATGGTCACCTGCAGCAAGGGCCAGAAAAGCACAGCTTTCAATGCCAACTCCTAAAACTTTCAAAGCACGTCTGTACAAAGGTATTACTTTTTATCAGTAAAATTATTTTACCCGTAAAAATCATTTCAAGATTAATAAAAATGCAAAATGATTTCCAATGCAGTTGTTTCCTTAGCTGATAAATACATTGTCCAATGTGGAACTGAAATAGAACAATCACTTGTTTTATCTCTGATCGCTACCAAGTTGTTCAGCCTCTGCAAGATTGCAGGAGCTAATATGCTGAGGTGCTCGCTGAATTGTGATTGAGGCAGTGTAGGTTCACAAGATTGATCCCTGGGATGGCGGGATTGTCATATGAGGAAAGATTGAAAAGACTAGGCTTGTATTCACTGGAGTTTAGAAGGATGAGGGGATATCTTATAGAAACATATAAAATTATAAAAGGACTAGACAAGTTAGATGCAGGAAAAATGTTCCCAATGTTGGGTGAGTCCAGAACCAGGGGCCACAGTCTTAGAATAAAGGGGAGGCCATTTAAGACTGAGGTGAGAAAAAACTTTTTCACCCAGAGAGTTGTGAATTTGTGGAATTCCCTGCCACAGAGGGCAGTGGAGGTCAAATCACTGGATGGATTTAAGAGAGAGTTAGATAGAGCTCTAGGGGCTAGTGGAATTAAGGGATATGGGGAGAAGGCAGGCACAGGTTATTGATTGGGGACGATCAGCCATGATCACAATGAATGGCGGTGCTGGCTCGAAGGGTCGAATGGCCTCCTCCTGCACCTATTTTCTATGTTTCTAAGCTTGGTGCAGCCAAAATTGATTAGCACGGGTGTCAGGGGTGATGAGGCAAAGGCAGGAGAATGGGGTTGAGAGGGAAAGATAGATCAGCCATGATTGAATGGCTGAATAGACTTGATGGGCCAAATGGTCTTATTCTGCTCCCAGAACTTATAAATTTATGAATGCCAAGTGTGGGGTCAGGCACAGTCTAGTGTCCTTCAGCCACTGAATATTGAGGGCAGAGTCTAGTGGGGACACCTGTCACACAAGGAAAGGTATATCAGCCCAGGAAGCTGCATGGGTGTTTTATTGAAATATAGGTGCGTACACTATTGAGTATGACACTATTGAATGTATAGACATTGAGAATGTCTGAGGAGCTTTTTGCAGCGTTTTTGTTTTGTATATATTTTTTATTCTGAATAAAGTTTAGTTTTGGGGGAATAAATAATAGTATTAGGTAATTAATTAAATAATTGATGAATTAATAATAGTATCAATAGTATTAGTTAAGATGCCGGCAGGCAACTCGTCCTCATTATAGTCATGAGAACTATAATTATTTTCAAAAGAAAAGTGGAAAATTGGAGGGGGCTTTTCTACAGACCTTGGTATCCAATGTGTTAAACTGGGAAGAAGTTTGTCAAGATCTGTAGGCCTATTCCTATATGCAGAGATGCCAACCCTAAATTTAGTTCACAGTAACATTCAACCCATTTGTCCGTAACAAATGGGGTTAAATGCATTTCTCTCCGTAACATACTCACTTGGGGTTGTTGCACTGCGTTCTCCGTGGCGTGATGTTTGGCTGCCGGAACACCGTTTCAATCCGGGGGTTTAAAATGCCGTTTTTCCCTAGACAGTCCAAATCGATCCATCTCAGGCGATTTCGTCGCTAAAGAGAAATCGCTCCGACATTTGTTATATGAAGCTATTTTTAAACTACGCTGGATCATTTATTATGTAGAGTAGTTTAAAAATCTTCTAAAGCCGTGAACGCCTTTAGAAGATGATTCTAACGTAGGCGATAAAAGAAGGTACGCAGTTTATTTTAACATAAAAACGTGCTTCTTAGGAAGCATTTAATCAAATTTTCATCATGCGAAAAGGGGACCAAAAAAATATACGAACCGCCAGTATTTTCCCTGCCGACTGTGGGTTAAATTCACCGCAAACCGCAACGTTCTAATCCACCGCATTCCACTAAAACCTTTCGCAGGTTGATTTAAATGGTCATTAATTTACAGGAATTAAACACTAAATTCCTTCCATTTGGCCTATAGATTCAAGAAAATGAGATTTAAAAATCATGTTATATTGTGAATTATTGTGTGAATGTTATTTGGACACTTAGGCAATTTAAAAATGTTTATCATTTCTTAAGAAATGGATAGATGTTTAGATCTAGTAATTGAATTTTATAATTAGCTACAATTAGGTAACTAACTAATTATATGCTTTAATTTCAGGTCATCCAAGTAAGATTGTTTCATATTTGTTTCAGAATGCTTCAATATATAATAACTGAAAATGTCATTGAGTTCTCTTAATTTTTAAGGAAGTTATGGGCTTTTGACTGTCCTAGATCGCAGCTTTTGAGTTAAGTCAATGGAAAGGCAATGGGGAACAAGATGCTAATTTCCGAGTATGAAAATGGCCATATCTTTTTTAATACTGAAGATATGAAAGTGAATTAGGTGTAAAATTAAACTTCTTTTTATGGTTTATCTGATGGGATAAATTGCAGACTTGATTTTTAAAATCTCAAAATTTTGTAACATTGCTACTGTATGTACTGTTCAATTTCTGCCCTTAATCATTATCCATCAGCCTCTCTTAAAAATGTATGTACGTATATTGAACTTTATTTTGCACTAAACGTTATATCCTTTATCCTGTATCTCTACACTGTGGACAGCTTGATCGTAATCATGTATAATGTTTTTGCTGACTGAATAGCACGCAATAAAAAAGCTTTTCACTGTGCCACAGTACACATTACAATAATAAACTACATTGAATATGGACAAGTTTACCCTTCCATTAACTATATGTTGTCCTCGCTCAAGAGCTCATTACTGCAGCTCTCTATATGCTTGTATTTTAATAAAAATAAATATTAAGATTCGGAAGCTAATGAGCAGAAACACCTTACTTCCAATTATAGAGAAGCCTGGTGAGATCATATCTTGAATATACGTGATGCTCCAGATGTAGTCTCTCCATCTTCTACAAAGAGCATTTGAAGTCGATGGCACATGAGTGTCTCGCAACTGGTTTCTCATTCACACTGCTCTAAATATTTCTTTATTTGTTATAAATAAAAAGAACGGTGTGCAGCGGTAGAGTTGCTGCCTTACAGCGCCAGAGACCAAGGGTTCAATCCTGACTACGGGTGCTGTCTGTACAGCGTCTGCACATTCTCCCCATGACCTGTGTGGGTTTTCGCCAAGATCTGCGGTTTACTCCCACACTCCAAAGATGTACAGGTTTGTATGCTAATTGGCTTGGTATAAATGCAAATTGTCCCTAGTGTTTGTAGGATCGTGTTAATGTGCGGGGATCGCTGGTCGGTTGGACTCAGTGGGCCGAAGGGCCTGTTTCCGTGCTGTATCTCTAAACTAAACTAAACAACTTTCTCAAACTGGATTTTCAGTGGTTCAGATGGTTTTCAAACCCAATTGTATAGGTGTGTTTCCATCCAATATTTGTTATTCTTGCAATAAGCCAATAGATGGAATGACTATTCGTCTAACATTAAAGTGTCACTGAAGCTGGGAGAAACAGCAGAATGCTCAGCTTTCAAGCATCGACATTCCTGACTGTTGTGAACAAAAACTTTCACCAAGCTAGCATTCTTAATAAACATTACATGAGGTTTTCGGGCGATATAGAGGATTAGCTGATAGTGACAAGCAAATATAAAATATAGAGGACTAAACAGTGACAAGCAAATATAAAATGTTTATTGGCACATTTCCAACAACGAAATGTTTTGATGCTTGGTTTAACAAAACAAAGTTTATTCCGGTACCTCTTTCTTGTCACGCGACCTGTCGATTTCCTTTTTGAGGGCTTCGACCCGTTTATAGGATTCCCAACTGTCGATGCTGTATACCAGCACAAACCCATCAGCAAAGGAATAGTAGTGCTTGGGAAGCTCGGTGCCTTCTCTCAGGCCTTTGGTATCATAAAAGCGGACCTGTTCCCGGACACCACGGTCCGTCTCTATGGAACCAACATAAATGTCTTCCAGGGTTTCATTGGTCTCAGAACCTTATTGGGGGGAGGGTGAAGATAAAAAAGTTGTTGAATGCTGCGACAAACTATAGGCTACCAATAATGAGTTCAGTTTAGTTTATTGTCACGTGTACCGAGGTACAGTGAAAAGTTCTTGTTGCGTGCTATCCAGTCAACGGAACGACGATAACATGATTACAATCGAGCCATTCACAGTGTGCAGATGGATAAATGATAAGGGAATAACGTTCGGTACAAGATAAAGTCCGATCAAAGGTAGTCCGAGGGTCATCAATTAATGGCTCTACGAAGCAACCCTGACCACCACACTTCTGTTGTCTGTAACAGTTTATGTCGCTATCCACCATCCAGTGCAGTTCCTGCAGAAATTATCCTGCTTTTACTGGAGAAGTTGCTGTCGTTTTCAACTACATCTGCTGTTTGGACAGAGACTATTTCTGAGTAAATTAATTTTATCTACTATAAATTATACTGTCTGCTTTAAATCATGCAAGCTGTGCTGCTTCATTACCTAATGCAGTGTGGTTAATAAATGCTTTTAAAACTCTAATGGCTACTAGCTACAGTAAAATACAGAGAATCCATTTCCTTTTGTTGGTTAGGAAGGTGAACTGAAGCGTAGGAGGCAGAGGGTAACCTGATGAAGCTTTACAAAATCATGAGGAGAGTAAGATCAGATAGATAGTCAGAGACTTTTCCCACGATGGAGGAATCTAGATCTAGAGGGTATAGGTTTAAAAAATTTAAAAGGGATCTGAGGGAAAGGTTTTCCAATACACAGGATGGTAATTATATGGAACAAGTTGCCAGAGGAAGTGCTGGAGGCAAATACAGTTAACATGTTTAAAAGGCATTTGGATAGGAAAGATGTAAAGGCTTATTGACCTAATGGTGGCAAATGGGATAATATATAGTGTAGATTAGTGGAGATCTGCACAATGATCGGCATGGATGAGGTGGGCAGCAGGGACCATTTCTGCGCAGTATCGCTCTATGACTAAGAAAGTCGAGATCAAAGGGTTTCAGGATGGGGTTGCAATATTTACAACTGAGTTGATGAAAAATTCCTCCGTTCAAATGGTCATGAATCTTTTGATTTCTCAACCCCCAGAATACTGGGGATGCTTTAACTGAAAATTCTCAAGACTGGAATTAATATTTTGACTACAATCAGGGGATATAGAAGAGGTTAAGAATGAACAATGAGCCAGATATTGTATTGGGTGATTTGGACAAGTTCAAGGGACCCCCTGGTTAATTTCTATTTCTATTTCACATGGTGTAATGCATCAGATTAATAAAACCAAATGTTATTAATGCATGGTCTGAAACTAACACTTGCTGTATGTTACCGGTTGGGATGACACACAATGTCCACGGCCAATTTCTTTTTGATCTAAAGTAAAATTAGATAATCCTGTAACTATCGAGCAAGTCAGAAGGCAACCATGAAATGTGAAATCGAGTTCACATTTCAAGTTGACCCTTCATCACATGAAAGAGCAATAACCTCAAAATGTATTTGTAGAAACAAGGAACTCCAGATGTCGTTTTACCTAAAAGGACACAAAGTGCTGGAGTAACTCAGCAGATCAGGCAGCATCTCTGGAGAAAATGGATAGGCAATGTTTTGGATCAGAGCCAGTCTTCAAACTGAAGAAGTCCTGAGCCAAAATGTCGCCTGCCCCACTCCAACGTTAATTTTGTTTTTCTCTTCACAAATGCTATCTGATACATTACTTTTATTTCAGATTTGCAGCATCTGCAGTTTTTAATTATTGCCACTTAATCGGAGTAGTTGCAGCTGTGAAAACTCAAACACGGATGCCCTAACAAAGGAAATGATCACATGCAATCTTACTAAATAACAGGATCCTTGATCAATGGTCATTTTTCCTAATCTTATTTCTCATGTGCTGTGCATCAGATTAATTAAATTAGTGTCATAATTTAATTTCTAATTTTCTGCCCTAAAAGATCCAAATGTTATTCCAGCAGTATTTATTTTATAAGACCACCATTTACACAGTTGTGCAGGAAGAAACTGCAGATGCTGGTTTATACTGAAGATATACAAAAAGTATGGGAGTAACTCAGTGGGTCAGGCAGTATCACTGGAGAAAAAGGATGGGTGACATTTTGGGTCATAACCCTTCTTCAGACTGAAAGTAGAGGGGTGGAACTGCAGGTAGGAACAAAACCTTTTTTTTCTCCCCTCTTTTCTTTTCTTTTTCCAACCTTCAGTCCCCCCCACCCCTCTACTTTCACTCTGAAGAAGAGTTCTGACCCGAAACAGCATCCATCTTTTCTTTCCCCAGAGATGCTGCCTGACCCGCTGAGATGCTCCTGTAGTTTTTGTCTGTTTACCATTTATACAGTTCCCTAATTCCTGAAGAATGGTCTACACAACTCCTCTCGTTCACCATTACCTCACCATTAGTCCCTCGTCGCCCACACCTATCCCGTCATCATCCTCCCCACAAGTCCATGCCCACACTACAATTAAAACCTCTCCTACTCAAGTCCTACCTGGAAATATAAAGATGTAAATGAAGCTGATTTTCCTTCCTGAACAACTGTTGCCTTTGCACTTACCAACAATATGGTTTCCGTACAGAACCTGTTCCAAAATGGCGGTTTTCCCGACTGATGCCAGTCCACACACCACCACTTTACAACTCTTCCCCATCTCACTGGTCGGGAATTGCCAACAGTGGAGCAGAGATCTGGACACTGAACAAACAGAAGAAAATAAACCAGAAACATTTCAACACAAAAAAAACTAATGCATGTAAATAGATTTCAAGGAGCTCTTGCAAGCAGCATAAAGATATTATCAGAATTTCATTGACACTGCTATTTAAGTAACAGCCAGATCTTGATAACATTAATGATCAAGAAAGGGTGTAGATTCTGTGGCAATATCCACAACACAATTACAAAAAAGGAAATGGACTAAGAACAGAACATTAGCAAAGTGGGTGGTTCTTTCAAAGTCCTGTCAAATGCTCAATGGGCTAATTGGCCTCGTTCTATGTTGGGCAATTCAATAGACGAAGAAGTAAAATTAAAACCACAGATAGACACAACATGTTGGGAGTAACTCAGCATGACAAGCAGCATCTCTGGAGAAAAGGAATGGGTGACTTTTCGGGTCGAGACCTTTCTTCAGAATGAGAGTCAGGGGAGAGGGAGACATAGAGATATGGAAGGATAAGGTGTGCAAACGCAGATCTGGAGGGATGATAATTAAGGAAAATGTAGAATGGTTCATTGTGAGCTAAGGGGAAGGTGACAGAGACAAACAATCAGTCAAAATTTAATCAGGAAGACAGTGAAACTAATCGGAGAACTAGGATGGGGGGAAGGACAGAGAAAGGGGGAAAGCAAGGGTTACTTGAAGTTAGAGAAATCAATAATAGTGTAATCAAAATGAAAACCACATATGTGGAAGTGTCCAGTTGATGGGAGCATGATATGAAATAATTGCCAAAATCCAATGGGTATATTAATTTTTTTTTCAGAGTTCCTGAGCTCTTGACTTACCATGATAACTAGCGACTGTCTGAATCGGGCCAGTAGTTGGAAGGATTTACTATACGGCATGATCTGGATCCCAGCTACATGTCTAGAGACGAGGAGAATTCGGCCTCCCAGCAATTTTACACAAAGACTTGAACTTTTTACCTGCGGGTTTTGTGGATTTGAATGTGTAATAAACAACAGGTCAAAGTCCAAGGACTGTCCAAATACGAGTAAGAAAGGTGAGACTGAGGAGAGTGGTGATGGACCCAGTTGTTGTTGGTCTGGCTCAATGGAAGGACCAATCCCCTCCATGTTAAACCATCAAGATCCCATTGTTTACAAATAAATTGGAGTGAACTCTAAGCTTAAAGCTTCTCTCTAGCATAATTACACAACAATGGACCAATCATATTTCATGGACCAATATCTTTATTATACTTTATCATGAATTACTTATTTTTATTGTAGCTTTCTATTTTGAAAACTATTCCTTCTCCGTCTCATTTGGTTTTGTTCTCACTGGGCCAAAACCTGTAATGCTGTAGCAAGCAAGAATCTCATTGTTCCAGTTTATATCTGTGGCATATGACGAATAAACACTGTCGAATCTCTCCTCATATTCTCAAAACAAGGTTTTACCAGTTTCTCTATGTCAATGGACCCAATTAAATGCTTAATCTTGTCTAATACTTGGCCAGGGAGCCCGAGTTGGGAAAATGAATGAAAATGAATGAATTCAAATAGGATTAAGATAAATATAGAAGTTTTACAAAAATACAGAACAGATGACAGTGAACAACGGGCAACAATATACATAAAGCATAGTTTAGTTTAGTTTATTGTCACGTGTGTCAAGGTAGTGAAAAGCATTTGTTGCTAGTAAGCGGAAAGACAATACATAATTACAATCGAACCATTCAGTGTATAGATACATGATAAAGGGAATAACGTTTAGTGCAAGATAAACCCAGTAAAGTCCAATCAAAGATTTGTTTGTTAGCCTAAGTGAATGTCAGACTTAATAAAAAGTATAAAGACTGAAAATAGAATGAAAGGTTCAAAGCCACCCACATGTGAAAAAGACAAAAAAAAACAAAAGACAGCGTGCACCAAAGGTCACCTGAAGACCCACATAATTGTGATCATATTGAAGATTACAGGGGACACACTGTGAATACAGAAACGCACAAATTAGTTCACTTCAGTGAGGAGAATTGGTTAGGATTTCCTGTATCAGAACTAGTATGGTGAATAAGAAGGAAATCAACAGCATTTGCATGTCCACTTACAATACTTACTCTTTTAAAATGCAGTTACGTGCAATGTAACCCATCTTTGTCTTTTAGTTGATAATCTGACCTAAGAAACAGGAGCCTTACTAAGGTTTTGAAAGACCAACACAGTACAGTCAGAGATAGACACAAAATGCTGAGTAACTCAGCGGGACGGGCAGCATCTCTGGAGATAAGGAATGGGTGGTGTTTCAGGTCGAGACCCTGAAGAAGGGTCACCCAAAACGTCACCCATTCTTTCTGTCCCATTGAGTTACTCCAGCATTTTGTGTTTATCTTCGGTTTAAACCAGCATCTGCAGTTCCTTCCTACACAATACAGCCATACTTCTCTTTTTATTACAAGTGGGTGATTTTCTCTGACATTTTCTTCGCACCTAGACAAAATGTTCTACAACATGTGCATTTTGCCAGATTATTCTTATATGGATACATTAACAGCACAGAAAATGTGTAAGATATCCTACATTAAGACCACAATTCTGACCAATTGGCCCTTCGAGTCTGCTCCACCATTCAATCATGGCTGATCTATTTTCCCTCTCCACCCCATCCTCCTGCTTTCTCCTCGTAAACTTTGATGCTCGTACTAATCAAGAACCTATCAATCTCTGTTTTAAAAACACTGCTTTAGTTCAAGTACACATTTATTGTCACATGCACCAATTAAGGTACAGTGATGTTTGAGTTACCATACAGCCATACAAGTAAAAATAACGCAAAACAAGATAGTGTAACATGAACATCCATCACAGTAGAATCACCATTCCTCACTGTGATGGAAGGTGATAAAGTTCAATCAATCTTCCTCCTTCCTGCTTTAAAGTGACGTGTTTAATGGTTTTGCAAGAGTGTAAATGCCTGGCCCAAATACAGGCACCTAAAACATCATGATATAAATCTGACGCCTCCACTGAATGAACATCTTACAAACAACTTTTAAAATTCAAGCTACACCTGTCTATGTGTACAGTCTGATAAACTAAACACAGGTACAACCTGCACAAAAATATATATATATATTTATCATCCAGCAACTGTGCTGAAAGGGCAGCAATGCATGAAAACACAAACTATCAACAAATCCACCACAAAATATCTGCTCAGAGCTGAATCTTCACAACAGAAGCATTAGAAGTAACATTCTATGGTATATGATATATTCTATGGTATATGGTCACACTGAATCTGATCTAATCTGTATTTATGCCTAAATATTCTGTTGTGCCGCAGCAAGCAGTAATTTCATTGTCCTATTTGGGACACATGACAATAAATTCTCTTGACTTACTTGACATTTAAATGGGAAGATAACAAACACACACAGACATGAATCAACATGGCCAGCATTAACTAAAGCAATTCCGCCAAATTTTAACTCCTCATTTCATTTAATCTGTTAGTTGGAAAGGACAATGTAAACATGTTGGAGGGGTTTCGGTGTTACCTCAGCTTCAGTAAGAGGTTTGTCAGCGACGGCCCGCCCGCCCGCACCGGCAGGCCCGACCCGACCCGACCCGCGGCCTGTGTCTGACGGATGCGTCCGCCCGCTGTCACGTCACTCCGTCGCTCCCTCCGCCCGCTGACACGTCACTCCGTCGCTCCCTCCTCCCGCCCGCCCATTCACTGTGACGTCAGTCCGTCTTTCCTCCGCCCAGTGTGACGTCACTCCGTCTCTCCCTCCGCCCAATGCCCGCCCACTGTGACGTCACTCCGTCTCTCCCTCCGCCCAGTGTGACGTCACTCCGTCTCTCCCTCCGTCCGCCGACTGTGACGTCACTCGGTCTCTCCCTCCGCCCAGTGTGACGTCACTCCGTCTCTCCCTCCGCCCAGTGTGACGTCACTCCGTCTCTCCCTCCGCCCAGTGTGACGTCACTCCGTCTCTCCCTCCGCCCACGGTGACGTCACTCCGTCTCTCCCTCCGCCCACTGTGACGTCACTCCATCTCTCCGCCCGCACACACACACACACACACACACACACAGCGCCCCCAAAGGCCGGGACACCACAGTGCGGCGTCTGTCCCTCCACCCGCAGCGCCCCCACAGGCCGGGGTACCTCAGGACGGCGTCACTCCCTCACTCCGCACACAGCGCTCCCTCAGGCCGGAGGCACAGCGCAGCGCCCCCCACAGCAAAGATCATAGCTTTGCTCCACAGAGCAGGGGGCACAGCGCCCCTCCATAGGATTGGAGGAGTTCTGAGTCCTCCCAACATCATTTCCAAGCCAGCAATTTCCCCCGACAGCGCCCACAGTGGTGAGCCGAGGAGTTCTCATGCAGCATAAAAGCGGAATTAGGCCATTCGGCTCAAGTCATGTAAGATCATCAACCAAAATCTTTAACTCTGTTTTTTTCTATCTCCACAGAAACTACTTGACCTGCTGATTATTGCGAGCATATTCTCTCAGTTTAGGTTTGTTATTGTCACAGATACAGTGACAAACTTTGTTTTGCATACTATCCAATTGGCTCAAATAATACTATCCAGTCAAACTCTAGTAAATAGATAGAGCAAAGGGGTGAAATACAGAATGCAGAATTCTGTTCTCCGCATTGTAGCACCACAGTTTGTTAGACAAGGTCTAGTGTCCACAATGGGGACAGTACACTGGCTAAGCAAAGGGGCATTCAGAAGCCTGATAACAGAAGGGAAGAAACTGTGCCCGAGTCTGGTGGTGCATACTTTACTGAATAAAGTATATTTTGAAATTTAAAAAAAAAAAAAAAATACTTTCAAACATCTGTACGATTTGCTCGATGGGAGCACGTACAAGGAATGACCGTGGAGAGACAAGTCTTAGATTAAGATAGATACAAAAAGCTGGAGTAAAGGGCCTGTCCCATTTTGGCGTCACGCAGATGGCACGCAAAGATTTTGTACATCCCAAAATCCTGGGGCTCCGCGCGTCACTGCCTACGTCACCAGGCACCTTGCACGCACGTAAATTATGTTGCGTAAATGACACCCAAGTGGGACAGGCCCTTAACTCTGCAGTTCAGGCAGCGTGTCTGGCGAAAAGGAATAGGTAACGTTTTGAGTCGAGACCCTTCTTCAGACTGAGAGTCAGTGGAAAGAGAAACGAGACAGTGATGTCGAGAGATATGGAACAAATGAATGAAGGATATGCAAAAAAGTAACGATGATAAAGGGAACAGGACTTTGTTAGCTCTGTGGGTACACAAAAAGACTGGTCAGGGATCAGCCCTCTTGTTTCCCTGATCCCTGACCAGTCTGAAGAAGGGTCTCGACCCGAAACGTCGCCTATCTCCTTCGCTCCTTAGATGCTGCTGCACCCGCTGAGTTTCTCCAGCTTTTTGTGTACCCAGGGAAACGAGAGATATAGACGGTGATGTGGAGAGATAAGGAACAATGAATGAAAGATATGCAAAAAAGTATAGATGATAAAGGGAACAAGCCATTGTAAGCTGTTTGTGGTGTGAAAATGAGAAGCTGGTGCGACTGGGGTGGGGGAGGGAGATAGAGATAGAGGGAATGCCAGGGCCCGAGGGCTGGGGGAGAGGTGGGAAGGGGAGGAGACAGCAAGGGTTAACAGAATTGAGAAAATTCAATGTTCAAGCCCAAAGGATGCAGACTCCCCAAGCGGAATATGAGGTGCTGTTCCTCCAGCTTGCGGTGTTGCTCACTCTGGCCGTGGAGGAGGCCCAGGACCGAGAGGTCGGATGCGGAATGGGAGGGGGAGTCGAAGTGCTGAGCCACCGGGAGGTCGGGTTGGTTATTGCGGACCGAGCGGAGGTGTTCGGCGAAGCGATTGCCAAGCCTCCGCTTGGTCTCACCGATATAGATCATCTGGCATCTGGAGCAGCGGATGCAGTAGATGAGGTTGGAGGAGGTGCAGGTGAACCTCTGTCGGACCGTGAGAACGAGTATGTTGGCTGCTTTCCCGAGACAGCGTGAAGTGTAGATGGAATCAATAGTGGGGTGTCTTGTCTGTGTGATGGACTGGATTGCATCTACAACTCTCTGCTATTTCCTGCGGGCTTGGACAGAGCTGTTCCCAAACCAGCTGTGATGCGACCTGTTGGTATGCTTTCTATATTTATTTCTGATATTCAGAATCTGCAGTTTCTTGTTTTTAATACTTGAGATGAATTACGTTTCAGACAGATGATTGGGTCGAGGCTAGTCCAAAGTAGCAGAAACAGCTTCAATTACATCCAATGTTATTAAGCAACTTTTGCCTTTCAGACAGATGTAAGCAATTTTAAGTATATTCCAGAGACTTTGAGTATAACAATTCAGACCGACAGTGCAAGGCAGAACTCATGACGTGCTGTACAATCAGCTTTTCCTTCTTTGAGTGGAAACATTATGTGAATAAACATTATGTGTCCCTCCTCACCAGCTTTCTCAAGCTACTGTAAAATATCCACTTAGATAAATAGCACAGGAGCGGATGTCAAAAAATGCATGTTGGGTGTAGATAACCTTTGCTAACTTTTGACAGAGAGGAAATACTGCAAAAAATGCAATAAAACATAACTATATTGACTGATCTGGATTTTTTTAAGAAGAATCACTTTAGAAATTTGGACATTTTCTTGCTGTTCACATTGCAAGTTAATTAATTGTACATTCAACCTGTACTATTGCCACCAGCAAGATAATGTATGTGTTTCATACAGCACAGAAACAGACCCTTTGATCCACTATGTTCATGCTGACCTTTTTTCCCATCAACACAATTCATATCAGTCTGCATGAGAACCACACCCTTCTCCGCTTTGCCTATTCAAGTATCGTCTAAATGTCTCTTAAACGTAGTAATTGTATCTTATTTGTATATCTGACCCCTCTCACCCTGGCTACAAACTCTTTGAATCACTTCCCACTGGAAGGCAACTCCGGACTGGCAAAGCTGCCACAGCCAGACAAAAGAACAGCTTTTTTCCACGAGTAGTAGCTCTACAATAACCAAAAATCCGTAGCCTCCTTTTGCTCTGGTATTTTATTTAATTCACATGTTTAATCAATAATGTTTTATTATTAATGTTTAATGTTTTATGTGTCATTCCTAACTGTCACTGTACGTCATGTTGTCACTTGCAGGCGGAACACCAAGGCAAATTCCTTATATGTGAATATTTGGCCAATAAACTTATTCATTCATTATTCCACTACTTCCTCTGGTAGTGTGTTCCAGTTCCAACCATTCTCTGTGTTAAAAGGTTACCACTCAGATCGCCTTCAAAACTCCTAGCGCTCACGCTAAAACTCTGCTCTGTTGATATCCCCCATCATGGGAAAATTATTTTGACTATCTACCCTGTGAATGCATCTCATGATCTTATATAATTCAATCAGGATTCCTGTTAACCTCCTTTGCTCCAAGAAAAACAAGCCCAGCCTGTGCAATATATCACCTTAACTAAAGTCCCCCAAGCAACATCCTGGTGAATCTCCTTACACTCCAGTGCAATCACATTCTTCCTATAATATGGTGATTCTGAACTGCACACGATCCTTCAAGTGTAGCAACATGGTGTCCCAACTCTTATGTTCTATGCCCCAAACTATGAAGGCAAGCTTGCCACGTACCTTCTTCCCAACCCTATCGACCTGTGTTGTCACTATCAGGGAACTAAGGACTTGAACCCCAAAGTCCCTCAGTTCATCAATATTCCTTAGTTTAGTTTTAGTTTAGAGATACAGCGTGGAAACAGGCCCTTCGGCCCACCTAGTCCACGCCGACAAGTGATCCCCACATACTAGCACTAAACTATATGCTAGGGTCAATTTACAATTTTACCGAAGCCAATTTACCTAAAACCTGTACGTCTTTGGAGTGTGGGAGGAAACTGGAGCACCTGGTGAAAACCCACGCAGGTCACGGGGAGAAAGTGCAAACTCCGTACAGGCAGCACGCGTAGTTAGGATCGAACCCGGGTCTCTGGTGCTGTAAGGCAGCAACTCTGCCACTGTGCTGTCTACCACTGTATATGTATGTCCTCCCCCTAGATAACTTCCCAAAATTCATCACCCGATCTTGTTGGAATAAATTTTTACTTGCCAAACTCTGCCCAACTTTTCAACTGATCTGTATCCTGCTCAATGCTAGGACAACCTTCCTGGTTATTCAGAGCGCCACTAATTTTCATGTCATCTGCAAACTCACATCACAGCTCCTGCGTTCACAACCAAGTGTTAAATACATATAACAAATAGCAAAGATTCCAGCACCACTCCCCTATTTACAGACTTCTATTCATAAACAAAAAACATTGTTTAACCACCAACCTCTGCTTCCTGTCACTAGGCCAATTTTGGAATCAATTAGCCAGATCTCCTTGGCTCCCATGTGCCGTAACCTTCTGGACCAGCATACCATGCAGGACCTTGTCAAATGCCTTATTAAAATCCATGTAGACAACATCAGCCATCCAGTCTTCATCAGTCTCTTTAGATTCTGGAGTAGTTCCTGAGGATTGGCGGGTAGCAAATGTAACACCTCTTTTTAAGAAGGGAGGGAGAGAGAAAACGGGGAATTACAGACCAGTTAGTCTAACATCGGTAGTGGGGAAACTGCTAGAGTCAGTTATTAAAGATGGGATAGCAGCACATTTGGAAAGTGGTGAAATCATTGGACAAAGTCAGCATGGATTTACAAAAGGTAAATCATGTCTGACGAATCTTGTGGAATTTTTCGAGGATGTAACTAGTAGCGTGGATAAGGGAGAACCAGTGGATGTGGTATATCTGGACTCCAGAAGGCTTTCGACAAGGTCCCACATAAGAGATTAGTATACAAACTTAAAGCATACAGTATTAGGGGTTCAGTATTGATGTGGATAGAGAAACTGCTGGCAAACAGGAAGCAAAGAGTAGGGAGTAAACGGTCCTTTTCACAATGGCAGACAGTAACTAGTGGGGTACCGCAGGGCTCAGTGCTGGGACCCCAGCTATTCACAATATATATTAATGATCTGGATGAGGGAATTGAAGGCAATATCTCCAAGTTTGCGGATGACACTAAGCTGGGGGGCAGTGTTCGCTGTGAGGAGGATGCTAGGAGACTGCAAGGTGACTTGGATAGGCTGGGTGAGTGGGCAAATGTTTGGCAGATGCAGTATAATGTGGATAAATGTGAGGTTATCCACTTTGGTGGCAAAAACAGGAAAGCAGACTATTATTTAAATGGTGGCCGATTAGAAAAGGGGAGATGCAGCGAGACCTGGGTGTCTGTACACCAGTCATTGAAAGTAGGCATGCAGTGCAGCAGGCAGTGAAAAAGCGAATGGTATGTTAGCTTTCATAGCAAAAGGATTTGAGTACAGGAGCAGGGAGGTTCTACTTCAGTTGTACAGGGTCTTGGTGAGACCACACCTGGAGTATTGCGTGCAGTTTTGGTCTCCAAATCTGAGGAAGGACATTATTGCCATAGAGGGAGTGCAGAGAAGGTTCACCAGACTGATTCCTGGATGTCAGGACTGTCTTATGAAGAAAGACTGGATAGACTCGGTTTATACTCTCTGGAATTTAGGAGATTAAGAGGGGATCTTATAGAAACTTACAAAATTCTTAAGGGTTGGACAGGCTAGATGCAGGAAGATTGTTCCCGATGTTGGGGAAGTCCAGGACAAGGGGTCACAGCTTAAGGATAAGGGGGAAATCCTTTAAGACCGAGATGAGAAAGACTTTTTTCACACAGAGAGTGGTGAGTCTCTGGAACTCTCTGCCACAGAGGGTAGTTGAGGCCAGTTCATTGGCTGTATTTAAGAGTGAGTTGGATGTGGCCCTTGTGGCTAAGGGGATCAGAGGGTATGGAGAGAAGGCAGGTACGGGATACTGAGTTGGATGATCAGCCATGATCATATTGAATGGCGGTGCAGGCTCGAAGGGCTGAATGGCCTACTCCTGCACCTAATTTCTATGTTTCTATGTTTCTATGTCTCCTTTGTTACCTCCTCAAAAAACTCAATCAAATTAGTGGAACATGATTTTCCCCACGCTAAGCTAAATAACCCTAATCAGTTCTTGCCTTTCCAAGTGAATATAAATCCTTTCTGTTTGGACTTTCTCCAATAGTTTCCCCATTACTGGTGAAATGTTCTCTGACTTGTAGTTACTTGACATCCTTGCTCCCCACTTTTAAATGAAGGAACAACATAAAGCTGTCCCCCATTCTTCCTCTTTGCCTGAGGCTAATTAAGTTGTGGCACAACTGGTAGCGGTGCTGCCCCACAGAGCCAGAGTCCCGGGTTCGATCCTGACCGTGGGTGCAGTCTGTGGAGTTTGCACGTTCATGTGATCTCATGGATTTCCTTTGGGTGCTCTGGTTTCTTCCCAAACCCCAAAGGAGGGTGGGTTTGTAGGCTAATTGGCCTCTGTAAAATTCCCCTAGTGTGTAGGGAGTGGATGAGAAAGTAGAGAATCAGAATTGGTGTGAATGTATGATCAATGGTCGTCATGGACTTGGTCGGCCGAAGGGACTGTTTCCATAGTATATCTTTCAATCAATGTGTTCCAAGGTATCTCGCACCTCCTTAATATCGTCTTAATAGCTAGGTAAGAATTTCTATTTTAGGACATAAGACAATAAAACACTCTTGATACTGGTCCAGACAATCAACGCTCCCCTCCCTAAACTCAAACTCTCCATGTCTTTCTCCTTGGTGAATAGAGACAAAAATTTATCATTGAGGACCTCAACCATGTCTCCACGTATAGTGTACCCCTTGGATTTCTAAGGAGACCCAGTCTTTCCCAAGTTGCAATTTTGGTCCTAATATACTTCTAGAATTTTCCTTAATCAATGATTAATATTTGCCCTCCTAATTTCAGTCTTAAGGACTCTCCAACACCCTCTACATTCCTCAGGGGAATCACCCAAATGTAGTTGCCTATATCGGTCATATGCTTCCTTTTATTTCCTGGCAAGGCTCCCTAATCATGCCACCCATTGTTGTAGACAATGGGATCCTGTTCAAGAAGCCTGTGCGTGCAGGGTAGGTGCAGTCATTGTCTGTGCTGGTAACACCCAGACAGGTCATATTTGTGCCTGTAAAGATAACACTTGTGTTGGTGATGACAGTGCCAGGAATCTGTGAAAGAAGAAGGGTCTCGACCCGAAATGTCACCTATTCCTTTGCTCCATAGATGCTGCCTTACCCGCTGAGTTTCTCCAGTATTTTTGTCTACCAGGAATCTATGAAGCAGTTTCAGGTTCAAACTGTGCTGGTGGGGATGGGCCTGAGCATTATTCAAGCCAGTGCATGTGCCAGAGGTGGGTGGTAAGAGTCCCAGTGCTCTGTTGCCATATGGTACCTTAATATATTTTAAGGTGACAGGAGCAAATTGAATACGAACCTAAGGAGCAACTTTATCACAGAGAGGGTGGTGCGGGTATGTGGAAGCAGCTGCCAGAGGATAAAGTTGAGGCAGGTTCCAGAACAGCATTTGCAAGAGACTTGGACTGGTGCATTGATAGGAATGGATAGGAATGCGTTAAACGGGTATAGGCCAAATGTAGGCAAATGGGACGAACTAGGCATGGGCATCTTGGGTTGGCATGGATGTGTTGGTCTGAAGAGCCTGTTTGCATGTTGTATGACTCTACGTATCCAAATTTGTTTCATCCATTTTTTGGGGGGCTAAACGTGTGTAACATCTATTCTGATCCCCTATAAAAACAATGATGAAAATTATTTTTTTTTAATGCAATATTATTTAATGCAGTATTATATTGGCTTACACCTGGATTCATGGGCTAAAATGAGTCGTGGAAAACTTGCAAAGAGAACGACATGAAAATATCCAACTGTAATTACTGTGCTGACCATTCAGCTAGTGGCGGCAGGAAACTGGTGTCGCTGCACACGATACAGATAGGACCCACACTCGGGTGCTGCACCACACAGTCACCCAAGCCATCTTCCATTTCATCTGGAGATCCAAAATGCGCCGTCCTTCTACAGACATGGTCTACAGATCTCCAGAAAAGGGTGGGGGACGGACGGATGGTTGGACTGAGAAATGCACCAAACGTATCCTCTGATCTAATGGCCGTACTGTGTGTGGTTGCATCAAACTGTGTACAGGTCCTAGATACGCAAGCACTAAGTGTCACGACGTGTTGAGGTTCTATATATAAACTGGTGTGATGAAAGCATAGTTGCCGAGGAATGTTATACCTTCTCCAACAGAAAGGTTTCTGCGGAAAAACATATGTCAATCGGTAAGCTGCCTAGAATATCCTTGAAGAGAGGGAGGCGGTAGATCATGTTGGATGCTTTGCCAAGCAGACTATCAAAGTCATTTTGGCAATCATCAGCAGAACTCTCAAACAAACACCAAGTCCTCACTTGGTTGGTGGTGAGACGGGGCCTTCCTGTCAGATTCTTCATACACAGCAAGAATCTCAGTCCTACCGCGCACTTCCCTCAAGGTGGCTGTAGTGTAGTTCCTCACCATTAGAGGGCTCCACAGGAGGTGGCGCCTCAGAAAGGCCGCCAAAGACCCGCACCATCTTGGCCACGCACAGCTTTCACTCCTAGCATCGTGAAGAATGTATAGGAGTCTGGAAACCATGACCAACTGGTTCACGAACAGCTTCTTCCCAACAACCTTCAAGTTCTTGAACACTACACAACACCAACATCAATTATTAACATTTATGGACTAGAAACATAGAAAAATAGGTGCAGGAGTAGGTCAGCACCGCCGTTCAATATGATCATGGCTGATCATCAAAAAACAGTACCCCGTTCCTGCTTTTTCCCCTTGATTCCTTTAGCCCTAAGAGCTAAATTTAACTCTCTCTTGAAACCAGCCAGTGAATTGGCCTCCACTGCTTTCTGTGGCAAAGAAGTCCACAGATTCACAAATCTCTAGGTGAAAATGGCTTTTCCTCATCTCAGTCCTAACTTTATTGCACCAGTATTGTTTTTATTAGATTAGCGTTGTGGTTATTACTGTTATTTTTTGTTTAATATATATACGTGTATTGTGTTTACGTGCCTGTTGTGCTGCTGCAAGTAAGAATTTCAAATTTCCATGACAATTATGATGATTACTTATGACAAGTTAAACACTCTTGACTTTTGAGGTGGTCATCCAATTCCGTGCGGGTGGTGCATTTACCAAGAAGGCCTGGTCAGAGATGTAGCGGTCTTTGCTGAGGTTCATCGTGAGCAGTTGCATGAAATAAGATTCATTGCTCTACAGGAGACACAAAAAATTGCAGATACTGGAATCTTGAGCAAAGCACAAAGTGCTGGAGGAACATAAGCGGGTCAGGGGTAGGGTTCATCTGAGTATGACGAAGTGTCCCAACCCAAAACGTTGTCTGGCCATTCCCTCCACAGATGCTGCCTGGCCCATTGAGTCCGCCAGCACTTTGTGTTCATTGCTCTCCAGACTGTTTCTAGGGATGAATTCCGAGACCAATAATGATTACAGCTAGAAGTCCACAACTTTGGTGAAAGGAGATGTCTGCAAGCAAATACCGCTGACTGGTACATTGCAAGGTGTGTGAGCATGTACTGAGGGACAGATTGCAGCTCCGTGCATCCACTACAGAGGAGAAACCACAGTCTCAGATCCATCCGCTAAATACTGAGGGGCCGCACCCCATCTCAAACCCTTCACTGATGTGGTGTTTGAGGATTAAACATCAGTGACATTGATATTTTGTAATTGAATGTAAATTGCTTGGTATAGTGGGTGAAGATTTTAGTTTAGTTTAGAGATACAGAGTAGAAACAGGCCCCTTCGGCACACCAAATCCATGCACACCAGTGATCACCCATACATTAGTTAGATCCTACACATTATAGACAATTTTTACAAACGTCAATTAACCTACAAACCCGTGTTTCTTTCTAATGTGGGAGGAAATCGGAGATTATTGACTGAGTGTTTTGCCGCTTAGCATATCAAACATAGTCATGGTCATATTTGTTCTGTCAAACAATAGCTGGGGTGTTTGTAGAACCACCCTCCAAATACTGCAGACTAAGAAGGCTGCTTTGAGTATCTGCGTTTTGTCTTCAGAAGTTTTCAGAATATTGACACAAATACCTTGTCTCAACAAATATATTTGTTGTCACCTCATGAACGTACAATTCTATGGAACCATTTGTTTTCTCCCAAAGTATTGAGTTAAACTATGTATTGTAACCATTGCAATTGTATTTTATCATCTGTTGTTGTTTTTGGACCAAAAACGTTTTTAAAAGATGTATTTTGAGTTATGGCATATTCTCCCACTAGTTATCCCCTATATATTTATTTGTGCTGATTAAACAGTAGTTACATCTGAAACTCTAGATACTGAATAGATGCTTCAACCAGAACCTTTGTCATATATTGTTTTAAAGAAGGAACTGTAGATGCTGGAGAATCGAGGGTACACAAAAGGCTGGAGAAACTCAGCGGGTGCAGCAGCATCTAAGGAGCGAAGGAGATAGACGACGTTTCAGATTGTGACCCTTCTTCAGACGAAGGGTCACGACCCGAAACGTTGCCTATCTCCTTCGCTCCTTAGATGCTGCTGCACCCGCTGAGTTTCTCCAGCCTTTTGTGTACCCTTTGTCACATATTGCCAGTGTTAGCTGCATTGAGGTCATTTATTGCCACAGCTACAAGAATTGAAGTCATCCTTGTCAGTGCCTATAGAATTAACACACCCTTTGCCAGTGCTGTAATAATTAACACCAACTAATGCTCATGCTGTAAGAATTGACTCCAGTGCAGTGAGAATTTATGCACCTCATTTACCGGTGCTACAAGAATTGATACCAACCATTGTCAGTGCAAGCAGTACTGACACCAAGCGTTGCCAGTGCTACATGAATTGCCGGTGTTGATTGTACTGATGCCAACCATTGCCAGTGCTGGCAGTATTGATGTTAACCATTGCCGCCACTGCTGTGAGAATTAACACAACCCATTGTCAGAGCTACATGAATTGACACAACCATTGCGGCAGTGCTAATATTGCCGAGAATCGTTGCCAGAGGCGCCAGGAAGCAGCACCGGCGGGGACAGTGGTGGGGGCAGTACCAGGTGGCAGCGGCAATGGCATAACAAGCCTGCAGTACCACCCAGAATGTAAAAAATTGTCCAGTATAAAATTGTCCAACTTCCAGTATAGTTCCTGTGGACTCTTCGAAGGTACAAGGTACCAGCCAGCAGTACCAGAGGAGTACCAGCGGCAGTACCAGGGAGGCAGTACCAGGGGCAGTACCAGGGCAGGACAGTACCAGGGGGCAATGGCGGGGGCAGTACCAGACCAGGGGGCAGTACCAGGGGGCAGTACCAGTACCAGACAGGCAGTACCAGAGGCAGCAGTACCAGGAGCAGTACCAGGCAGTACCAGCAGTACCAAGGGGCAGTACAGGGGCAGTACCAGGAGGCAGTACCAGGGGCAGTACCAGGGGGGGCAGTACCAGGGGCAGTACCAGAGGCAGTACCAGGGGCAGTACCAGGTACCAGGAGCAGTACCAAGTAGGTAGTACCAGGAGACCAGGAGACAGTACCAGGAGACCAGTAGCCAGGAGGCCAGTACCAGGAGACCAGTACCAGGAGGCAGTACAGGAGACCAGGCCAGGAGACCAGGAGGCAGTACCCGGGAGACCAGTACCAGGAGCAGTACCAGGAGACCAGTATACCAGTACCAGGAGACCAGTAGAAGGGACCAGTACCAGGAGACCAGGGAGACAGTACCAGGAGTACCAGGAGACCAGTACCAGTGAGACAGTACCAGGAGACAGTACCAGAGTACCAGGAGACAGTACCAGGAGCAGTACCAGGAGCCAGGAGACCAGGAGACCAGTGCCAGGAGCCAGTACCAGGAGACCAGTACCAGTGCCAGGAGACCAGTACCAGAGACCAGTGGGCCAGTGCCAGGAGACCAGTACCAGGAGACCAGTACCAGGAGACCAGTACCAGGAGACCAGTACCAGGAGACCAGTGCCAGGAGACCAGTACCAGGAGACCAGTGCCAGGAGACCAGTACCAGGAGACCAGTACCAGGAGATCAGTGCCAGGAGACCAGTACCAGGAGACCAGTACCAGGAGACCAGTACCAGAGACCAGTACCAGGAGACCAGTACATACCCAGGAGACCAGTACAGGAGACCATGCCAGGAGAAGTGCCAGTACCAGGACAGTACCAGGAGAACCAGTGCCAGAGATCAGGCAGTACAGAACCAGTACCAGAGATCAGCCAGGAGATCAGACCAGTCCAGGGAGATCCAGTACCAGGGGAGATCAGTACCAGGAGTACCAATACCAGGAGAAGTGCCAGGAGACCAGTACCAGGAGATCAGGAGATACAGTACCAGGAGGATCAGTACCAGGAGATACCAGTACCAGGAGAACCAGTACCAGAGACCAGTACCAGTAACCAGGAGACCAGTACCATACCAGTACCAGGAGATCCAGTGCAGAGAGACCAGTACCAGGAGATCAGTGGAGACCAGGCCAGTCCAGTACCAGGAGAACCATTACCAGGAGATCCAGGAGGATCAGTACAGGAGACCAGTGCCAGGAGTTCAGTACCAGGAGATCAGTACCAGGAGGACCAGTACCAGTCCAGTACCAGGAGAACAGTGCCAGGAGAGCCAGTACCAGAGACAGTACCAGTACCAGTGCCAGGAGGGAGATCCAGTGCCAGTACCAGAACAGTACAGGAGATCAGTGGAGACCAGTGCCAGGAGCCAGTCCAGGAGACCAGTACCAGGGAGGAGCAGTACCAGGAGACCAGTACAGGAGACAGTACAGGAGACCATACCAGAGTCAGTAGCCAGGAGATCAACCAGCAGCACCAGTACCAGCCCAGGAGATACCAGTACCAGGAAGGTCACCAGGGGCAGTATCAGAGACCAGCCAGGAGCAGTACCAGGAGATCTAACAGAAGACAGTAGACCAGACCAGCCAGGAAGCAGTACCAGGAGACCATACCAGAGGATTACCAGGAGACCATAAACCAGAGTACAGGAGCAGTACCAGTACCAGGAACCAGTACCATGAGACAGTCATACCAAAGAGATGCCGAAGAGACGCATCAGGACAGTACCAAGGAGACCAGTAGAAGGGCAGTACTAGGGGCAGTACCATACCAGGAGACCATACCACAGTACCAGAAGGAGACCATACCAGTACCAGTACCAGGAGGAGTACCAAGCATACCAGGGGCAGTACCAGGAGAGACAGTACCAGGGCAGTAACCAGGAGACCAGTACCAGGACCAGGAACACCGGAACCAGTACAGAGATCAAGTACCCCAAGCCCAGACCAGGGGGGGGCCATGTAACAGGGGAGGGCCCAGAGAACCAAGTACACCAGTAGACAGTAAGTACCAGACCAGGGCAGTATCCAATGAGACCCAAGTGCCACCAGAGAACCAGATACCTAGGAGAGCCCCAGGAAGACAGTACCAGGAAGCAGTACCAGGAGACCAGTAGAGGCAGTACCTAGGAGACCAGTCCAGGAGACAGTAACTCAGGAGACCAGTACCATCAGTACCAGTACCCAAGGAAGACTCAGTAACCAGTAGGAGACCAGTAACAGGAGAAGCAAGTACCAGGAGAGCAGTACTAGTGGGCGACCAGGGAGACCAACCACCAAAGGAGACCAGTACAGTACAAAAGAGAAGCAGTACCAGGCCAGTAACAGGGGCAGTACCAGAAACCATACCATGGAAGACCAGTACCAAGGAGACCAGTACAACAGGAGACCAGTACAGGACCAGAGACCATACACACCCATGCCAGGAGTCCAACCAGAGACAGTAATCAGGAGAGCAGCCAGGACAGTACCAGAGAAGGAGGACCAGTACCAGGAGACAATATCAGGAATAGCAGTACCAGGATAGACCAGTACTCAGAGATCCATACCAGGAGGCAGTACCAGGAGATCAGGAGAACCAGTGGAACCAGTACCAGTACCAGAACCAGTACCAGGAGACCAGTACCAGGAGACATTATCAGTACCAAGGAGAACCAGTAACCCAGGAGAGCATATACCAGGGGCAAGTACCTCTAGAGAGACAGTCACAGTACCAGAGATACCAAGTCAGAGATCTGAGACCAGTACCAGTTCCAGGAAGACCAGTACCAGGAGTGCAGTACCAAGAGACCACATTGCCAGGAGCAGTAACCAGAGACCCGTGCCAGGAACCAGGAACCCAGTAGCCAGGAGAGTACCATACCAGGAGACCAGTACCAGGAGAGACAGTAATGCCAGGAGGCAGTACTCAGGAGAGCCAGTGGCCAGACCGGGAGAACCAGTGCCAGATGCCAGACCAGGGGCAGTACCAGTGCCAGGAGAGCATACCAGAGAGGCAGTGCCAGGAGGAACCGTTCATTACCAGGGATCCAGTGCCAGGGGCATACCAAGGAGACCAGTGCCAGGCAGAGTACCAGTACCAGGAGTACCAGTGGAGACCAGTACCAGCCAGGCAGTGAGATCCAGTGCCAGTAGAGACCAGTACCTCAGGAGAACCCATACGCAGGAAGGGCAAGTGCAGGGACAGTACGCCAGTACAGGGCAGAGCAGCTACCAGGAGGAGCAAGTACCACCAGTACCAAGGGGCAAGGAGACCAGTACAGAGGACGACCCAGTACCATGAGCAGTGACCTTAGGGACCCGTACCCAGGGAGACCAGTGCCGGCAGTCGGGACCAGTAAAGGAGTGCCAGTACCAGGGCAGTACAGGAGACAGTACCAGGAGAGCAGGACAAGCGGCCGGCGCCGCGGCCAGCGCCAGCTACCAGGAGAGGCCCAGTGCAGCCACCAGTACCAGAGACCAGTAACCAGGAACATACCAGTGTAGAGCAGTACCCAGGAGACCAACCAAGGTGCAGTGCCAAGCTTCCAGCTGCCCCGCATGCCATGGAACCGGTCCAGTGAGATTCCCGGAGAGACCGGGAGAGCCAGTGGCCACGGAAGAATTGCCGCACGGCATGCAGGACTACCAAGGACAGCCATTGGCGGCCTAGGCGTGCCATGGCATACCAAGGAGACCAGTACCAGATTGGCGCACCAGCACCAGACCAGCCGCACAGCACCAGCACCAGTACCACACAACAGCAGCACCAGCGCACCTGCAGCACCAGCACCACGACACCAGTACCGGGCCAGCACCAGTACAAGCACCAGTACCAATCGAGTACCAGCACCATCATATACCATCACGGGCAACTTCCATACAGTAACCAGGGAGGGGGCGCACCGTTCCGGCCCGCTGCCGCCAGTGCAGCCCTGGCCCTCGGGGCCGCTCTTGGGGCCGGTGCTCTTGGTTCCGGAAGCCCGGTGGCCACAGGCCACAGGTGCTGGAAATGGGGGCCGCGACTGCGGATTGGCCTGGCGGGCCCGGCGCGGTGGGTCGGAGGCCGACAATGGAGAGGTAACTACGGGCCGGCCCGGCCGCCGGAGGGCCGGGGGCGGGGCCGCTGTGGGGGGGGGAGGCCGGGCCGGGCGAGGCGGAAGCCGAGCCGGTGGGTGACCCAGGGCCTGGGGGACAAGCCGCCAGCCCCCGGGCCGCCCACCCCCCACCCCCTCACCACACGGGCATCGTAACCGCTTCCAACGCACCTGGAAACGGCAACCGCTGCGAAGAAAGTCCGAGGCTGAATCCAAGACCTGGGCCTCGGTCCTTAAACGAAACCACAGCCTGAGATTTGAACGAAAATAGCGTTCAAACCCCTCAAGTATTCATTTAAAATGATCCCCACACTCCAGTTTATAACGCGGAGCCTTCGTGTTACTTAAAACATTTGATTATTTTTAAACTCTGATGTTGTAACTGCCTTTTGTTTATGTTGTTCCTGTTTGGTGATAGATCGCGATTTTAATTTGCATACGTGTATTTATTTGTGGGCGACAATGATAATTAAGTCAGATTTTATAATTGATAATTCATAAATCACTGGACTTTGAGATTAGAAGCAATCTAATTGTTTCTGGTGCTGTCAATACCCACGTGGGAATTTGTATCAAGAGGAAACGGGAATCTTGCCTCCATGAAAGACTAGAACCTTCCACTGCACATTAGATATTAATATGCTACTTGTACTTTTCCAGACATCAACTTTGTATATCACCTAGAAATCCTTTCAAATTCACCAATGGTTCTGCATTGATTTATTCGATCAGTGCATATGGTGAAAATGTCCCAGACATCACTACAACCAAAGATTACTCACTGCAATGATGGATTTTCGTTTGGTAATAGAAACAGCCCCATTGAAGGATGTGGAGGGTTTGGAAAGGAGGCAGAGGAGGTTTACCAGATTGATGTATGTATGGGAAGAAACTGCAGATACTGGTTTAAAATGAAGATAGACACGAGAAGCTGGAGTAACTCAGCAGGTCAGCCAGAATGATGCTTGGATTAGAAGGTATATTAGTTACAGGCCAGCCACTTTCCCTCTAGATATAATGTTAAAAAATTACCAGAAAAATATTTTTAATTTTATAAATGTTTATATATATATATTGTTCCAGCAATTTAACTTCTTTCCAAATAAACATCTTGTTAGAGTCATTAGAGAGATACTGTACCTGCCCAACTTGCCCCCAGCTACACTATCCCTCCAAACTTGTCATATCCATGTACCTGTCTAATTGTTTCTTAAACGTCATGTTTGAATGCCATACCAGAATTGGACTCCAAAAATTGCCGTTGGTCATTCAAGATGATGAAACTGTAGGCTGTGAATTAACCACCACAACGCGCTGCTGGGGTTGGTGGTCGAGGCAGGTACTGAAGTGGCATTTAAGAGTTTTGGATGGGTGTACAGATATGCAGGGAATGGAGGAATTTGGATTTTATTCGGGTAGATAGGAGATGGTCCTGGCAATCGGTCAGCATTGTGGGCCGAAGGGCCCGTTCTTGTGCTGTATTGTTCATGTTCATTGTTCAAGTAACCAAGTAGGTTAACAAGAGTAGGGCTGTAGACTATATATATGGGCTTCAGCAAGGCCTCTAATAAGGTTGTACATGGTTGGCTGCTCTGGATGGTTAGATCGCATGTGATCCAGCGAGAGCTAGCTAATTAGATTCTTGGAAGGAAGCAGAGGATTGTGGTGGAACCTCCTGCACCCACACAACTCACTGACTTCATCCATTTCACCACTAACTTCCATCCGACACTCAAATACGCCTGGACAACTTCCGACATTCCCGACCATTTCTTGATCTCACTATCTCCTTCGCAGGGGATAGACTTCTGACCGATATCCACTATAAACCCACTGACTCCCATGGCTATCTGGACTACACTTCTTCCCACCCTGCTTCCTCTAAGGACTCCATCTCCTACTCCCAATTACTCCGTCCGCATCTGCACCCAGTATGAGGTGTTCCACACCAGGGCATCGGAAATGTCCTCATTCTTCAGGGAATGGGGGTTCCCCTCCTCTACCATAGATGAGGCTCTCATCAGGGTCTCTTCTATACCTTGTGACTACTCTCAGTCCCCATTCCCCCCCCCCCCCACTCGTAACAAGGGCAGAGTCCCCCTTGTCCTCACCTTCCACCATACCAGCCGTCACTTGCCACAATGTGACCGCACCACTTGCCACTTCTTCCCATCTCCTGCCCTGTCTGCTTTTCGCAGAGACCGCTCCCTCCGTAACTCCCTGGTCAATTCGTCCCTTCCCACCCGAACCACCCCCTCTCCGGGCACTTTCCCTTGCAACCGCAAAAAATGCTACACTTGTCGCTTTACCTCCCCCTTGACTCCATTCAAGGACCCAAGCAGTCTTTCCAGGTGTGGCAGAGGTTCACCTGCATCTATTGCATCCGCTGCTCTAGATGTCAGCTGCTCTACATCGGTGAGACCATGCGTAGGCGATCGCTTCGCCGAACACCTCCACTCGGTTCGCTATAACCAACTTGATCTCTGGGTGGCTCAGCACTTCAACTCCCCCTCCCATTCCTAATCCGACCTTTCTGTCCGCAGCCTCCTCCATGGCCAGAGGTGGGGCAGTTTGCACCCCAGCGGTATATGAACATTGACTTCTCTAATTTCAGGTAGTCCTTACTTTCTCCTCCCCTTATCAGCTCTCCCTCAGCCCACTGGCTCCACCCCTTCCTTTCCGCTTCCCGTCCCTCCTCGCCCCACACCCTCACATCAGTCTGAAGAAACGTTGCCTATTTCCTTCGCTCCACAGATGCTGCCTCACCCGTTGAGTTTCTCCAGCATTTTTGTCTACCTTCGATTTTCCAGCATCTGCAGTTCCTTCTTAAACAATGGGTAGTGGTGGAAAGTAGGTTTTTTGGACTGGAAGTCTGTCTAGTGATGTGTCTTGGATCAGTGTTGGGATGAATACACACTGCCTTTTTCCCAGGGTAGGGGTATCAAGGACTGGAGGGCATAGATTTAAGGTGAGACATAAAAGATTTAATAGGAACTTGAAGGGTAACCTTTTTCACACAGAAGTTGATGAGTATATGGAATGAGCTACCAGAGGCAATAGTTGAGGTGGGTATAATAACAGCATTTAAAATACATTTAGACAGGTACATGGTTAGAAAAGATTTAGAGGGACATGGGCCAAATGGAGGAAAATGGGACTAGCTTAGATGAGGCACCCTGGTCAGCAATGGTAAGATGGGCCGAAGGGCCTGTTTCCGTGCTGCGTGACTCTGATTCTAGAGTAGGTCCCCTATTGTTAGTAATGTGTGTGTGTGTGTGGGGGGGGGGGGCTACGATTGTAAATAAATATATTGTTGAGCAATTAAACATACTTTAGATATATTGGTTATCTGCCCTCCTTTATCTAAAGGAGGACAGATAACTTCACAAATATGTTAAGAAACGGAAGATCTGATGAATGGGACAAACTGAAGGAGATCACTCTTAATAATGAGGTAGTGCTGGGGAAATTAATGAAGCTAATGGCTAACCGTTTCTCATGGCCTATTACTCTGCATCCCATAATACTAAAGGAAGAGGCTCTGGGAATAGTGAATATATTGATCATCATTCAATATCCTTTGACCCTGAAGTAGTTCCTGAAGCTTGCAGACTGCCAAATGTAAGCCTAATATTTGAAAATCAAAGAAGGGGGAGTTACAGGTAACTATAGACCAATAATCCTAACATTATTGGCAGAGAAAATGCTGGTGTCTATTATAACTATAAATATGCTGGTGGATATTATACTAGCAGAACATTTGGAGAGCACAACAAGAGTGAACGGAATCGGTATTAGTTTTTCAAAGGGGAATCTGATAACTTTGTTTTTAGGATGTAACTGGTAGAATAGATAAGGAAAACCAGTTATGATACTGTATTTCAGTAAGCTTTTGATAAGGTCTCACAAGAGATTTAGGTACAGTGAACAGTCCCGTTTATATCAACGGGTCAATGGTTGAAAGGGTCAAGAGCTTCAAATTCCTGGGCGTGCACATCTCTGAAGATCTTTCCTGGTCAGAGAACACTAATGCAATTATCAAGAAAGCACATCAGCGCCTCTACTTCCTGAGAAGATTACGGAGAGTCAGTTTGTCAAGGAGGACTCTCTAACTTCTACAGGTGCACAGTAGAGAGCATGCTGACCGGTTGCATCGTGGCTTAGTTCGGAAACTTGAGCGCCCTGGAGAGGAAAAGACTTAAAAAAGTAGTAAACACTGCCCAGTCCATCATCGGCTCTGACCTCCCTTCCATCGAGGGGATTTATCGCAGTCGCTGCCTCAAAAAGGCTGGCAGCATCATCAAGGACCCACACCATCTTGGCCACACACACATCTCCCTGCTACATTCAGGTAGAAGGTACAGGAGCCTGAAGACTGCAACGACCAGGTTCAGGAAAGCTACTTCCCCACAGCCATCAAGCTATTAAACCTGGCTCATGTGTGCATGTATTTATATAATGATATATGGACACACTGATCTGTTTTGTAGTAAATGTTCTGTATGCTGAAGCAAAGCAAGAATTTCATTGTCCTATCAGGAACACACAATAATAAACTCACTTGAACTTGAATTAAAGCACATCGGATTTGGGGTGTAATATACTTGGATGGATTGAGAAGTGGTTGACTAAAAGGAAATGGATAGGAATAAGCAGGTCGGCAGATAGTGACTAGTGGAGTACCACATGGATCAGTGAACAGAGCCAAGCTATTTACATTACATATCATCAATGATTTGGGTGAGGAAAGTAAATAACACTTGCACGTTTGCAGACAACACAAAACTGGGAGTTCTGAAGAAGGGTCGCGACCCAAAATGTCACCCATTCCTTCTCTCCAGAGATGCTGCCTGTCCCGCTGAGTTACTCCAGCATTTTGTGTCTCTCTTCGATTTAAATCTGCAGTTCTTTCCTACACAAAACTGGGAGATATCAATTGAAAGATGGATGCAAATATTAATTGTAATTTAGACAAGTTGGACAAATGCATTACAGATGCAGTTTAATGTGGATAAATATAATGTTATCCACTTTGGTGCAAAAATGTAAAGGTTGATTATTATCTAAATATGGTGATGGATTGGGAAAGGGGACTGTGTTGTGAAGCCTGAGTGTCCTTGTTTGCCTGTCAGTGAAATGAATCATCCAGGTACGGCAAGTGATTGGGACGGCAAATGGTATGATGGCCTTCAGTGCACAAGCATTTAAGTGCTGGAGTTTTGGTGAGATGTCAGAGTTTCATGTGCATATTTTGGTCGTCTTATTTGAGGAAGGAAGTTTGTCACAGAGAGGATGCAACAAAGTTTTACTGGAAAGAAAGGATGCTTGAGGAGAGATTGGGTCGATTCGGCCTTGAGTATTGGAGCATGGGAGGGGATGTCACAGAAACGTATGTTTCTAACAGGATTAGACAGACTATTTATTCCTGATGATTAGAGAGGCAGGACCTAGAATCACAGCTGCAGGATACAGGGTGTGCCATTTAAAACAGATTTGGTGAAATGTCCTTGCCGAGTCGGTGGTGAACCAGTGGAATTATCTACCACTGAAGAGAAAGGAGACCGTCACGAAGTATATTCAGGAAGAAATTAGATGTATTTATTAATGCTACAGGGGTTAAGGAATATAGGAGAAAAGTAGGAACAGTGCACTGAAATGGATGATCAGCCATGATTACTTGAATGCCCCACACCTGCTCCTGCCTTCTGTGTTTCTATGGGATGTAGCTAAAGTTTAGGGACATACCTAAACAGCAAAGCAGAACTGCCTCTAGGAACTGAATGACCAATTCCCTTTCCAAAGTTCCATGTCACTCATTTTGATGTTCCTCAATATTTCAGTAATACAGAGCATATCTCAAATGTAGGTTTTTATTTACAAAATTGTTTACTCCTTGCAATATTCAATGTAAAAGAATGTAGTATGCTTGCACTATGTTTTCGTAGAACTGTGCACTTCCTATTATACACTCTTTGATAGTCTGTATGGTCCTGAGCACATTTTTATTATCTGTATTTTTTTTATGTTCTGATTCTGAAAGAATTATGCATTGAGGGTTATATTTGTAGATTGAATGACCTGTTTAGTGATTTTATGCCATTATTCTACATAGAACAGTGCAGCACAGGAGAAGGCCCTTCAACCCACATGTCTGTGCTGCCCATGATGCTGATCTAACTATCCATCCGCTTGTACATGGTCCATATCCCTCTATTCCCTGCCTGCTTGTTTTCTTAAATGTTGCTGTCATGTCTGATTCTGCATCTCACTTGGCAGTGCATTTCAGGTACTTACCACTCACTGTACAAATAATAAGTTGCGTGACAAATGTATTTTAAAGTTATCCCCTTAAACCTATGGCCTTTAGTATCTTGACGTTTCCAACCTGGGAAAAAAGATTTAACTGTCTCCCATTTATGTTTCTCATAATTTTATAAACTTCTGTCAAAATTCTTCTCAGCCTCTGACACTCCAGAAAAAAGAATCCAAGTTTGCTCAACTTTTTATTGTCGCTAATATACTCCAATCCAGGCAAAATCCTAGTAAACCTTTTCTGAATTCCCTCCAAAGCCTCTACATCCTTCCTGCAGTGCGGCGATCAGAACTGCCTGCACTGCTCCAAATCTAGTCTAACTAAAGTTTTATACTGCTGCAACATTTATGTATAGGAAAGAACTGCAGATGCTGGTTTAAATCAAAGAATCTCTGGAGAGAAAGAGTGGGTGACGTTTCGGGTCGAGACCCTTCTTCCAACTTTTATATTAGGTGCCTTGACCAATGAAAGCAAGTAGTACATCCACCTTCTTTACTACCCCATCCACTTGTATTGCCTCCTTCAGAGAACTATGGGGTTCACTCCAAGATATCTAGTACATTAATGCTCATTGCTGTAAACATTTCTCTTGCATTTGACTTCCTCAAATGCATCACCTCACACTTGTCCGGATTAAAATCTACTTGTCATTACCCACAAAAAATTCCAGCTCTTCTGTATCCTGTTGTATTCTTTCTCATAACCTTTCTCACTATTCACAACTCCACCAATTTTCATGCCATCTGCAAATATACTGATCATATCATTTATATTTTTGTCCAAATACTAAATATATAATGACAAAAAAAAATAGAGGTCCCAATGCTAACTTTTGTTGAACACCGTGTGTCAGACCCTCAGAACGAAAAACACCCTTCAGTTTTCTATAATCAAACTAATTTCAGCTCCTTTTTTACCAACTCATTATGGGCTTTTAAATTATTATTTTTCTATTTTGTATTTTAAATGTAGTTATACGTTTTCTGCATTGTTTTTTCCCCATAGGGCATCACATGCTCTAACAATTCTCTAAAGAAAACACTCTGTTAATTTACGGTGGTCCTAAATTTATGGCGTCTCATTTCCAATTAATCAGCTTATGAAAGTAGATTATTCCCATTTATTTCAAACTTTGAAGCCAATATCACTGCGTCAGCTATACAGCATGGAAACAGGCCCTTCGGCCCCATTCATCCATTCCAATCAAGGCATCTACCGCAGTTTGTCCCATTTGCCTGCATTTGGCCCACATCCCCAAAAGCTTTCTTATCCATGTATGTGTCCAAATGTCTCTTTAAAAAAATTGTAATTATACCTTCCTCTGCCACATAATCTGACTTCATTCCATATACCCATCAGCCACTATGTGGAAAATTTTGCCCCTCAGATTCCCTTTCATTTTTCCCTGCTCACCTTAAACTATGCCCTCTAGTTTTATACTTCCCCTTGCTGCAAAAAAGTCTCTCACAAATTTATAAACTTCTATAAGATAATCCCTCAGCCTCCTTCGCTCCGGAGAAAACAGCCCCATCCTACCCAGTTTCACATTATAACTCAATCTCTCCCATCCCGGTAAAATACTTTTCTTGTGCAATCTTTACTGCGTTCTCTCTCGCTTAATCTGTCCTACAGCGTGCAACCAGAACTGCACACAATGCTCCAAGTGCAGTCTCACCAACTCTTGTATTCAATGCCTCGACGGATTAAAAACAAGATTGCCATACATCATCTTCACCATCCTGTTTACCCGTGCCACTACCTTCAAGGAAATATGCATTTGTACCCCTAGGTTTCTCTCCACTATTGTCCTGAGCTCTGCCATGCTCTGTATAGATGGGGATTTGTATATTGATAGTGAAAAGTACATACATTCAGTTACAGACATGTGTATATTGGGATTTACTCATAAACATTAAATTTACTAATTTCCAATTCACCAACCTATGAAAGTAGATTATCCCCATTTATTTCAAACTTTAGTACCATTGGATCACAGCACAGAAACAGGCTCTTTGGCCCAATTGGTTAATGGGTTCATTAAGTAATTTATCATTTTCTCCACTTAAATTGTTTAGGAAAACTTTTCATTTCACTGAAATGTCCTATCATGGTGAGATTTTACTGGTCTCTGTGGGGTATAGTTGAAATGGAGCTAAATAAGTTAAATTACACCAGGAGCTTCAGGAGACAAAGGGTGGTTACATAGATACATAGACAATAGGTGCAGGAGTACCTTCATGGCTGAGCATCCACAATCAGTACCCTGTTCCTGCCTTCTCCCCCTACCCCTTGATTCCACTAGCCCTAAGAGCTCCATCTAACTCTCTTTTGAATGTATCCAGTGAACCAACCTCCACTGCCTTCTGTGGCAGAGAATTCCACAACTCTGTGTGAAAAGGTTTTTCCTCACCTCAGTTCTAAATGGCCTACCCCTTATTCTTAAACTGTGACTCCCCCAACATTGGGAACTTGTTTTCTGCATCTAGCGTGTTCAATCCCTTAATAATTTTATATGTTTCTATAAGATCCCCTCTCATTCTTCTAAATTCCAGTGAAAACAGGCTCTACTCTTTCATCATATGACAGTCCTGCCATCGCAGGAGTTAACCTGGTGAACCTACGCTGCACTCCCTCAATAGCAAGAATGTCCTTCCTCAAGTTAGGTTACAGCTCCATGGAAACAACTCAATCAACACTTCATATCTTCGTTTAGGCTGTTAGATACATGACACTATTTCAGTTTATTGTATTCTAATTGTAATACATAATTGACTTGAAACAAGGTTATATTGTTAATCATTCTACCGTTAGGAGGAATAAATTATATTTCAGTTTGGAAAATTATTTCCGGCTTGCTCTGGTTGTCGAAGGTTACTAATGGATTCATGTAGATAGTTTTTTTCCTTGAATGCCCCCATTGCTTTGTTTGGATAGCTCACTGGGCAATGTAGAACCGAGTCCACAAGGTTCACCTGATTCCTTGTGTTGATCCCTGTTTTTCTTCGGCAGTCTTTGTCTAGGATGTGAGGGAGAGAAACGTTCTGAGTTTCCACTTTTGAATATTGTTCATTTGCCCTTGTTAATTAGGATTGCACATGTTTATGTCAGCAAACAAATCACCAGTTGCTGGGTGTCTTCTCTGGTGATGGTCTGCCAGGCCTGTATTGCAGCCATCTTTAGCTTATGCTCGTTTTGGAGGCTAGTCCCCTTCAGTTTTCTTGAGCAGATAGGATGCGTCTATACACTTCAGAATTCATTATGCTACTACCATCAGCAATTGTATCATCAATGAAGATAAGTGAGCCAGTACCTTCCGCAGCCATACATGCCGAGGCCATAACACCCCCACCACCATGTTTCACAGATGAGGTGGTATGTTTTGGATCTTGGGCAGTTCCTTCTCTCCTCCATACTTTGCTCTTGCCATTACTCTAATAAGTCTTCATCTCATCTGTCCACAAGACCTTTTTTTCTAGAACAGTAGTTGCTCTTTTAAGTACTTCTTGACAAACTGTAACCTGGCCATCCTATTTTTGCGGCTAACCAGTGGTTTGCATCTTGGAGTGTAGCCTCTATATTTCTGTTCATGAAGTCTTCTGTGGACAGTGGTCATTGACAAATCCACACCTGACTCCTGAAGAGTGTTTCTGATCTGTGGGACAGGTGTTTGGGGATTTTTCTCTATTATAGAGAGAATTCTTCTGTCATCGGCTGTGGAGGTCTTCTTTGGCCTGCCAGTCCCTTTGCAATTAGTAAGCTCACCGGTGCTCTCTTTCTTCTTAATGATGTCCCAGTCAGTTGATTTTGGTAAGCCTAAGGTTTGGCTGATTTCTCTAACAGTTTTATTCTTGTTTATCAGTCTCATAATTGTTTCTTTGACTTTCATTGGCACACTTTGGTTCTCATGTTGATAACCAGCAATAAAAGTTTCCAAAGGTGATGGAAAGACTGGAGGAAAGTCTAGGTGCTGAGAGCTCTCTTATACCTGCATGAAGGAGGCAAATAAACACACCTGAGCAATTACAAACACCTGTGAAGCCATGTGTGACCCAAACATTATGGTGCCCTGAAATGGGGAGGGGGGAACGACTATGTATAAATGCAGCTGTCATTTCTACATGGTGAAACCAAAATATATAAAAATAGCCTTTATTAAAATCTGATAATGTGCACTTTAACCACATGTAATTTTTTTGTATTACAAATCTCAAATTGTGGAGTACAGAGGCAAATAAATAAATGATGGGTCTTTGTCCCAAACATTATGGCACTGTATGATAAAACCCACCACCTTCTGATCGGAATGCTACCAACTGTCAAATCAAATATTGTGACCTGCATATTTCCAAATATTAAAGTATATTAGCAAATTTATCCATTTCTCTATTTTGATGAATCTCATCTTTTTGAAACTTTAGGCAAACTTCAGCAAAACTCACAATAAATGTTCACATTAGTGACCATTGCCTGGTAAAATTCATTGCTGACATTAATTTAGGAAATTAACATTGTGATATTTAACTGAATTAATTTGCATTTCCTGCAACTGTTTACATCGCCTTGTCAGTCTGGCGGATCAATTACACATAACTGTTACATGTTCACACCAGGGATAATTTGTGAATGTGGAGATAGTAATTCAAGTTGAAGTTTTCACAAAGGCCTTTTGAGTTAGAGAGAGAGAGAGAGAGAGAGAGATGTCATCAACTATCCATTTACACTAAATCTACATTCATTCCATTTTTATAGTTTCTAAATTCTCATCCACTCTCCACAGGTTCTACTAGTCACCTACACACTTGAGGGAATTTACTGTAGCCAAATAACCTACCAACCTACACGTCCTTGGGATGGGGGAGGAGCATCAGGAGGAAATAGTCACAGGGAGAAGATGCACACAGACAGCACCCAATGTCAGGATTGAATCTGGGTCTCTGTTGGCTCTACTCGTCATATTATTTCATGTCAATCTTACAATGTTCAAAAATAATCGTTTACTAAAACATTACAGATGAATCTTTTCTATATAATTAATATGACGCAAATTACTATTTTGCATTATCAGCTAAGCTAAATGTTTCCATTTGTTCTCGAGGCATGCTGATAGTATTTTGGTAGCACAATCTTGAAGTTGGCCTGGTTGAAGACCTTGGCTGTTATGAACAAGACCTTTGGTGCTTTCATGACCCGTGACTTCCATTACCAATAGTTACACAAGAAGCTGATTATGCCAGCAAAGTGTATCAGCTTTCCAACCACCTGTTTTTTGTTGTTGTATGAAGGACATCTCTTGCTGCCTAACATGTAACCTGTGTAAACAATTGGGAGAAAACACAGTAATGATATAAATCTGGTTTTGAGGAGCTATGCAGTTCTGAGACTATCATGGCATTTGGTAACCTGCAACATGGACTTTGAATCAATCTTTAAATAAAATTGAAATTAAAAAACAAGTAACGCAACAAGTCAGGCAGTGTGTTTGGAGAGAGAAGTGATTACAACGACCGGTAAGCCTGACTCGCCCCATAGGCCTCCCAGGGGACTGCAGTGAAGCCAGGCGACGAGGCCTGTCTGGGCCGAAGGAGCCTCAGCGGTGGCGGCGATGGGAGCATGTGTGGCGGCAGTGGGGGACTCGCCAGCAGCAGTGGGGGCAACGGGAGCCTCAGTGGCGGTGGGGCCTAGCGGTCGATGAGTGTGAGGGGTGGGGAGGGGAAGATAATGGCGACTCAGCGAGCGGGGGGGGGTCCACCATGAAGAACAATGGCGACCCGGCGTGGGATGAACCACTATGAGGGACAGTGGGAGAACAAAGGGGGACCAGGTGTAGAGGAGCAGGGGGGGGGGGAAGCACGCTGGTGTAGAATCCTCTACCCAGGGAATAGATTGTGACAGTCAACACACAAGGTACACAATTTCTCTCCGGGGATGAATAACGTTTTATCGTATCGTACCTTTCATCAGAATTGGAAACGGGAGAAAACAATTGCAAAATTAAAAAACTGCAGATACTGAAACTTTATTTGCGTTGCATTTACAGCATTCATCAGCTCATTCTCCGCAATTCCCACCAAGCTTGAACCACGAGATACATCTACCTTTGTTCATTTTTGAGTATTTGGCTGGGAACATTCCCTTCCTGACTCAATGGACCACACTTCCATTTCCATTAACCACCTCTCCCACGGTACTTTATTTTGCAACTAGAGGCAATACAACAAGATGTCCTTTCCCATCTTCCCTTCCCACCATCCAGGGACCCAGACATTCACTTCACTTCTAATCTGGTGTATTGCCTTCAGTGTTCATTATGTGGTCGGTTCCCTCTACTTTGGAAAATCCAAATGCAGATTTTGTGATTGCTTTGCGGATTTCTTGCTTTCAATCCACCCTTTACCTGCCACCTTTAATTCTCCATCTCTCTCCCACTCTGACATTGGTCTGTACTGTTACAAGGGTGTCCAATGCAAGCTTGAGGAATAGCATCTCATTTGTCTATCATTCATTCATTTGTGACACTGGCATGGTTCTTTTCCCACTTTTTCTTCTTTCCTCTGGAGTGGAAGATAGATATGGCTTCCTACTCAGCATTTCACCACATCTGCATTTTTGCCAATGTTCTCACTCTCCATCTGCTCCCATTTGCCCGCCAGCCAGAAATCTTTGTTTATAGTTTATGCCCCTAGTCAACCTGCATTCATCTTCTTGGAGACATCCCTCTTCCCCCACCCTCCCTGTAGCATAAAAGTCTTTTCACTCTTTTTCCGTTCTGTTGGTCTTGGACCTGAAGTGATAATTCTGTTTCTCTTTGCACAAATGTGGCTTGAGCTCCATAGTATTCACAGCATTTTTTGTTCTTATTAACTCGTGAAAACAGGGTTTTTTTAAGTGCAGAGAAAGGAAGGGGTGCGAAGAATTAATGTCTGCGATAGGATAGAGACTAGGTTTATCCAGGTTGCGGGTGCCATCTGAGCGGTTGTGGAATAGTTGTTCTATCAGGAAGTGTGTCAAGATAGAGGGAGGTGAATAAGGATAGTAAAAAGAAAATAAATTGCTGGGACCGACACAGGCTACAGTAGTTGCAGGAATTTAAAATAAAGGAAAACTGGGAATATTCAGTTTGAGGTCTGGGGAGAGACCTCCTTTTCCCCCACCTATGTTCTTTCCTCTGGCTTCACATTCTGTGCCTCTTCTACCCATATCTCCATATCTTACACCATGTCTTTTCATCTTTGGCCTTTGTTCAATCATCTGCCAATCAAACACCCCCCTCACCTGTATCCACCTATCACTTGCTGGAATTTGTCTTGCCCCTACCTCTTCCAGCTTTCTTCCCCAGACTACAATCAGTCTGAAGAAGGCTTCTGACCCAAATTGTCAGCCATCCGTGTTCTCCAGAGTAGCTGTTCTGACCTGTTAAGTTACTCCAGCACTTTTTAATAAACCAGCATCTGCAGTTCCTTGTGTCCACCAGGTGTCTGTTGGAAGCCCGACATAGTTATACTCTGAGGCCTAATGGAATTTAGTGATATAGGGAGAAAGCAGAAATGGGGTACTAATTTTGGATGATCAGTTATGATCATATTGAATGGCGGTGCTGGCTCGAAGGGCCGAGTGGCCAACTCCTGCATCTATTTTCTGTTTCTATATCAGTTATTCAGAGTTATATTTATTTACAGATCTTCTTCATAACATTGGTACTGTTATGTGGAAGCTTTGCTTACTAGTTTCCTTAAATAATCGGTGCAAACCACATATATAAACAAAAAACACTGCAAAGAGATTCAGAACTATGTTTCCCTTATAACCATACTATTGGAGAAACAAAAGCTGGTTGAATGGGTATCCTAGGAATTGCAAAGGTATTTGACGAAGTGGAAATAAAGCTAAAGATCTCGATGGTAGACAAAATGCTGGAGCAACTCGTGGGTCAGGCAACATCTCTGCAGAAAAGGAATAGGTGATGTCTTGGGTCGAGCAATCTGATGAAAGGTCTTGACCCAAAACGTCACCTATTCCTTTTCTCCAGAGATGTTGCCTTACTCCAGCATTTTGTGTCTATCTTTGGTGTAAAGCAGGATCTGCAGTTCCTTCCTACAACCGATGATCTCTATCCCCCTCTATCTCTATCCCCCTACCCCACCCTAGTCGCACTAGCTTCTCATTTTCACACCACAAACAGCTTACAATGGCTTGTTCCCTTTATCATCGATACTTTTTTGCATATCTTTCATTCATTGTTCTTTATCTCTCCACATCACCGTCTATATCTCTCGTTTCCCTGATCCCTGACCAGTCTGAAGAAGGGTCTCGACCCGAAACGTCGCCTATCTCCTTCGCTCCTTAGATGCTGCTGCACCCGCTGAGTTTCTCCAGCTTTTTGTGTAACCACCGATGATCTCAACATTGCTTACAGAGTTGAAGTAATGGTGCTCATCCCTGATCCTAACAATACTCTCACAATGATCTATTGATTTTTTGTTTGCATTTCCCATTTTCTAGCAGTAATGATAACCTGGATAACATTTGAAGGCCTTAGCAAAATCGATGCCATTGAGCAAATTGAGCTGTGAGTTAAATTGATGGGTTCTCACAGAAAGCAAACTGGAAGGCAAATGTACAGCATTTAGTGTACAGCAATGAACAAAACAGGAAATAAAGAAGATACACACAAAATAACAATATCAGAAGTAGAAGAGAATCAAGGGAATTGTAATGCACACAAATTCAAATTGTAAGACAGAATATTTGCAAATGAGTACTTATAGCTGCTTTAAAAATGTTTCCGATTTTGTACAACACTGTATAACTTTTTCAATCACCTGATTAGTTAGTAAAAATCCAAATTACTCAACGCATATTTTTTTAAATTATTCAAAATTCTGCCATC